>VWZS01004382.1:105247-142971 GCA_013397075.1 Rhabdornis inornatus
TTTTTTTGCAAACTTAGGCCATTTCTCAAAGTCTCACATCCCTGATGCTTATTTCTTCCCTGAAATTATAACTCCTTTTTGCTGAAAAAAAAATTAACCTGCAAGGCAGGTTAATAAGTTTTGCCAGAGAATTCTGCCTCAAAGAGGAGATGATGATGCCACAACAAAAGAAAAAAAAAAAAAGATATTGCCAAAAAATGTGGGTTTCCTCCTAGATTTTCCAGAGATAACATGTATTCTAACTGTGACATCTTAAAATTGTCTTTAAATTGCACTTGTATTCTTAAAATATTTTTTGTTATGCAGATTACCTTCTACAAAAACTATTATGACTGCTCAGACTTAATTTTTTTTGTTTCTGATACAAACTCCAGTATGGCCATATTGGAGGTGCTGACAGGTAACCAAGGTTGGGTGTCAAAAATTAAAACATTCAGCATCCACAATCACTGATAGTTTGGGACTCCTATTAAGTATGCCTTTAGGGTCAGGATAAGTGAAAGCAGAAGGCCAGATTCTATATTTGCTTTTCAAGGGTGTGTAATTAAAAAATAAATGAGCAGTTATGCAAAGCCTGCAACAGAAATGCAGGATGGTTTGTTTTGCCCCACCTTAGGGAGCAGGGTGCTGAAAAGCAGTATAGGGAACAATGAGGAAGATTTACAGCTTCTTCTATGCAACCTGCAGATTCTGTCCATAATCATGAGGGAACAGTCTTCTCTTACCTATTATTGGGCTCTCCCACACATACTCGTAAAAGTAGTTTTTCCTCAGATGTCAAGCACAGTTCTCAAGCATTATATTTAAAATTTAAATGTAATAGTAAGGATTAACATTGAATTGCCATGTCTGATTCAGAGATGAATAGCACCATTAGTGGGGGTGCTGTAGTCTGCTTTTAGTCTTAGGCAGCTGATTAATGAATGAGCAGACTGGTGATACCATGGAACCTCAGGTCTAACCAACATGAAGGAACAACTCTGTCTAGCAATAGTCACAAAGACACACACCTTTTTCCACGGAAATTTAAATATGCATTCTTGCATTTTGTCCAGCATGTCTGTGACTTATAGTACAAAATGCAGGCTTTTATTTCAATTTTCAAGATGAAAGATCAACAAAATATAGCAAGAAAATCTTTACTGCCTGTGATAGGAAGCTGGAATATTAATTCTTGACATAGGGGTTTTGGTCCATATTGGCAACTTATCAGGTGATAGCCGCCATATATTCTCTTCTTCTTGCCAATATACATATATACACACATATATGTTCTTACTGACTGTTTAACCTTCACAGCAGATCTGAAGAATAACAAGTTAAACATGTTTAATTGTCAGCTCTGTTGAGCAATACAACTGGGCAAGGTTGTTACTTGAGGGAGCGTAACCTGAGAATGTTAGAGATAAAAATGTGGTTTGACCAGATGGAGTAAAAAGAAAATGTTTGCATAATACTTTTCCATCTGGGAAAGAACTGAGTTGTAGCTTGTAAGAATGTAAACAAGCCTTTACTTGTAATACACTGTCCAAGTTCATTGCTAAATCACTTTCAGGGGATGAGATGGAGTTATAAAAGATCCTGGTATGAATCTTCATACCAGCTGATCCCAATGTGATGTAGTACTAATGAGGAAGGAGTAGACTTCAGAAACAATCCAGGCAGTTGGCAAATAGGAGGGGAAACCACTATTCCATGCACGAACAAGAGACGAGGGTTCAAAAGGCCCTTTTCCAACCACTCAGGTATACTGAATATTGCGACTACTTTGCTACATTCCTGCTTCTCTGAATGATCAGAGATCAGCAGGGATAAAAATGGCAAGTTCCACCTCCTTATAAGCCATGAAGGGAAACAATATGGTCTTGCTTGTCAGGACATTGGGAGAACAGTTACTCTCTACCCACATAAAGTTTCATGCTCCGTTTTCCACATGATGAAGGAGGAAACACTCTTTATATCTCTCTGCCCGAGTCCAGAAGTGTGGCCTTTTCTTTCACTCTGGCTGTTCTGATGAACCACACTTTTAGGACACTCCCACCACTCCTACCAGTCCTCTCTCACGCTGCTGTTCTTTGTTTTGCATCAGAGCACAAAGGGTGGGACAGGCTCTGTTCAGTCTGCTGATGTTATTATAAGAAAGCTTAGTGCATGCACTTGCACTGTGGGTAATGTTGAATAGCAGAGAGTCTGTGCATTAATAAAAAGTGCTATAACAAGAAGCCAAGAAGAAACTTGCTCTCAGACAGCCTCTCTACACAAAGTTATTAAAAGAGAGTTTGTTTTATGTTATGAGAGAGTGGTGTGTGATTTTGGAGAGTCTTGGTGCAGGCACTGAACTGGAGATTACCACTCCTAAAGCACAACGTTGTCCAAAGGGTTATCCCATGCCATACGATATTGTGTGCTGCAATAAAAGTTTAGAGTTAAGAGAAGAAAGAAAGAATTTTTTGAGTTAGAGAGTCTGTCTTTTAAGTAACAACTATATGCAATGGAGCCCTGTCTTCCTCTATATGACTAAAGGTTGACTTGCCAGTGAGAGGTAGTGAATTAATTCCTTATTGTGTTTTGTTTGCATGTAGCTCTTTGCTTTGCCTATTAAACTTTCTTTGACTCAATCCATGATTTTTGTTGTTTTTTATTCTGATTCACTCACCCATCACTGTGGGGGAGTGAGGAAGCGGCTGCATGGGCCTGAGCTGCTAGACAGGCTTAAATCACAGCAGAAGATGGTATCAATCTAGCAACATATTCTTGTGCTGCTGCTTTGAGTAGTGCTACTTACTAAATTGATCAAGAAACCATTAAAAAAAATCAAACTGTGGTGATAGTAGGAGGGAAGGATTAGTTAGGGATTGATCTTTGTTATACTGCATTTCTGAGCTGCATTTTTCAATCTGTCATATTCTGACATTCTGTCAGCTTCATTAGCTATTCAGAGAGCTTCAACTGGTCCATGGTCATTTCAAGAATAACTTTGCTATTATCATAATTCTTTATGACCACTTTTAAGTATAATTTTCTGGCCTTTTCACTGGGCACAAGCCAAGTTTTAAAGGCTTTAGCACTTTTTGTGTGATGTTAATGTGATGTTGACAGGCAGTGAGCAAGTCCCAATGCTGAGACCCCTAACCAGACATGCAGTGACATGAGTTCAGTTGCTGAACTTATAGTCACCTACATTTTTATTCCTGTGAATGTGCACTAATTTCTTCCCAAAAAGCCTGTCATTTGTATTTCATGTTCAGAATCAAGTATAATTTTCTTCCTGGCTGTTCCGTAAACCTAGAAGAGCTAGAAAAGCAACATGTTTCTCTATGTAACTTATGAGTTTGGCAAGGTATTAAAAAAAAAAAAAAAGAAGAAGAAGAAGTCCTTTTGCTCGTAAATATCTGTTTCTTTAAAATTCTTCAAGGAAACCTTTTTCTGGGGAAACAGAAATTGATCATAAAAAAAGATCAAATATCTTAGAGATAGCCAAAGACTAAAGTTGGCCAATAGTTATGCATTGAGGAATGTGTTTGAGATGTGCTTTTTGACGGAAGCTGCATGAGACTCGACAGGTTTTATTCAGGATAGATGTGAATTCTGACTACTTTATTTCATGAACCTTGATGTGCTTTAATAATTCAGCTAAATCTGACAGTCAAACCAAGATTAAATCACCAAATCATGTTAGATTTCAAAAAAGGCAGAAAGGAAAGACCCAAACTAAAGGTTTGCTCTGATCACTTTCTAAGAAAGCCATCTAGGGTTAATTCAACTGCTGACAGTTTGCAGTATTTTCATCTTAAATCCATTTTGGTGTGATATTGCAGATCTGGTCTTGTTTCACAAATTTGTTTTTAAGACTGCCAACAGAATGCCCTGTTTTTGTTAAAAAAAAATGTTGCTTGTTTTTCAGAAGCATGGGTGCAGAATGTTGACCTTTCAGGCTGGCAAGTCCCCAAAGACTCAGTACAAATTGATCCTGAAACTAAACCACAGACCACCACGCAGTCCACTGTTCTTCTACCGGGCAGCATTATTGATGATTCAGAGGACGTACAGGGACATCCTTCGTGGGTGACTGAAAGTGTTGTGGTAGAAGACACACCTGAGGAGAGTGAGTAGTAGCAGTAGTAGCACCTCAGATGTTCAGAATGAGGTTGTAATTTGCTGCTTTCTACAAAAGGTAGTGGTAGCATCTGTATTGTAGAGTCACAGAAGCAGAACTGCATAAACATTATAGTCCACATTGCCCATCAATGCTGATATACCTCAAACATGGATAAAAGTCAGTATGGACTAAGTGGAAGGGTTCCTGTCGTGATTCAGTTTATAGCTTTATGGACATGATCTTCAAGCTCCTCATGTACAACAGATTCTGTGTCCCTCAAGGACCTTATTCACAGAACAAAAGCTGATATTTTTATATATGTATAACATACAGAAATGAAAAGAATTAATTCAGAAAAAAATAATAGCTTGAGACAAGGCTACTCTTTTCAACATGTATTTTATGTATTTTATAAATCACCAAAATTGGATCTTAAAAAACAAGTCTTTTATGGCTGTACCTGAACAGGATCTGATGATCCATCTAGTAGCTGGACAGACTGTATTTTGGAATGGTGCATCCACTTACAATACAGCTAGTGAATGTAATATGCAGAGACAAATATTTTTTAGTATAAAATAATTGCAGCATGAAACTGAATGAGAATTGTGTGAGGAACTCAGGAAAGGCATGCATTTAAATTTCCACAGTGCACAAAATTTCTTAATTTCTGATAATTGTTTTGACCAATTCAAAGAGTCAGAAGACTTCTTTCACATCAGAAGACTTGAAGGTGTTGTGGCTTGGTGGTCCCTCAGTAGGAGTGTTGCATGTGTCCAGAGTTCTCATAAATAAACCTGAGTCAGACACACCTCATGTAACAATCTGACACAGCCACACCTATTAACACTCACACACACATACACACATTTTCCAACATATTGGGCAAAATCCAGTTTATTTTTTAATTTTTCAAAATAACGTTTTGAAAACATTCCTACAGAAGATGAGAATGAAGTCCAGAATATAGCCTTTGCATTCAATATCTCTATTTTCAGGTTCAAGTGGTACCATTCAAGTCTCACACAAGTCCTCACACATCCTTCTTAAGCTTGTAGTTTTCTCAATTACTTCCTAGTCTCTCACATTTTGTATCCCTTTTAATTACTGAAAGCACTTTTTAGCCAAAGAGAATCAGAGAAAAAATGTCAAAGATTTTCACAATATTCTAACACTTGAATATTGTTAACAGATGGAGCAGGAAACTCATGGTTGCACAAGCTTGGAATGAATATAAGCAAGTGGTCATTTCTGAATTCCCTGATTGGATGGAGTGAAGACAGAACTCAAGAAAAAGGTATATTTGCAAAGCAACTATTATTCTTGCTTTTGGAACAGATAATACCTTAAACAAAATGAGGAGGTTTATTTTTTTTTTCCCCTTTTATATGAGCTCTGATTGAATTAAGCTGTGTTGATTGGATTTTCAAATAAAATTCTTTAGATACACACAAGTCACTATTCTAGGTAATTACATCAGTATTTTTGAACTTATACTCCTGTTAGTTAATAATGATACTGGGTTGAGAATTGTGATACTTAAATTAATTTTCCAATAGGAAGTCAGCTACTGTATTAAGCCAGAGCAACCTAAAGGGGGAGTGGGGTGGGGGGAAAAGTAATTTTATGTTCTTATTCAACAAAAAGAAAGATTAGAAAAAAATTAAAACATGCATCATACTTTGATAAAAACATGTGTTGATCAAATTACTTGTAAAGGTAGTTTTCCAGGACGCGTCCTCTCTGTTGTGGCAAAAGCTAGTTTTATTAAGAGGCAACATGTTTCTGCATGGGTTTTTTTAACCTGATTTTTAATTTTTAGTTTTAATTACATAAATATATGAAAGTAATGAATTTCAGAGTATTCAGGAACAAGTAATTGTCAAATATAAGTTTGTATGATGGTGTCCAGAGATAAAAGCTGACAAGTCTGAGTTGCTGTATTTCTCCTCCCAGAATCCTATTCTGTTATTAGAAGAAAAAAAAAGAAAAATTAAAAAAAAGGTAGTGTGTGCCTCTAGCAAAAATTTAAAGTGTAATATGCACATGTGAAGTTGCAGTGCATTTTAGTTGATAAGGTAAATTTGTTTTTTTCTACACTAGATCAGTTTACGACATCTGGAGTTTGTTCTGCTGCTCATCACAAAGCAACTGAGTTGGAGGAATGTACAACCAAAGAAGTGCCATACATTCCTTACAGCTTAGCTACACTGCATATCATCAAGGTAAAAAACCTAAAACAAACATCCCCTTCCCTCAAAGAAAGTCCTCAATGATTGAATAGTTTACAATATTTTAAAAATTGACAGTTTAAGCAGTGTCTCTTTTCTTAGGATAAACTGTATTCATTGCCAAGAACTCATTTCACACGATCCTCTTGCCCAGTAGGTTGGTTTTTTGATTTCTATTTTAAAGCCTGCAGTGAAATTTTGAATATTGATATAAAAATGTGAGCATTAATATCAAAGTGCCATCTTAACTTAGATCAGATTGTAAATTGCTTAAATGCCTTTCCCAGGTCGGTGTCTAAAGATAAAACTCCCTTGTAACTGTTTGGAGGAAACCCTTGCCTTCTTATATATATTTCTCATCGTTATTCTTGATTGCTGGAAGTGGTATGTGGCTGGAAGAGTGAGGGGTTCTTTTCCTTTTTTTGCAATATTTTTGGTGCCAGAAACTAGAATAACTTCTGATTTTGTATTTAGCCATATTTAAGTTATGGAACATCATATGTGCGCATTTCTCTGTGTATAAAATAAATACATATGTACATATGTCCTGGTTTGCTAGCTTCCTTGCTTTATTTATTCCACTAAATATGGTCTTGCATTCTTGGTCTTTTAGTATGATTCAAAAAAGTTCAGTGGTGATTTCTTTTGTACAGGCTACATACAGACTGCTGAGCTAGCTGTAAGACACAAGTTAAATACCTGAAGCAAATTACTAAAATGACTCAGACCTCTGTGTGTGTGTGATGAGATCTGGAGCCCATCTAGACCTTTTCAATCTTCTCCTCAAAGAGGTTTTTCTTGTATCTTAAACTTTTGATTGTGTCTCTTTAAAATTCCTCTACTTCCACAGTAGTTTTTGTGGATGAGGGGTAAATAGGAGAGTATATTTCAAGACTGCATTGCTGCTTGGTTACTTCTATGTCATTTGAACTGTGACAATGTTAGATGGTAGAGATTCCTCACTCCCAATTAAAATGCTTGTATATATCCATAATTTAATCTGTCAGCCTAGATCCATGCCAACAACCACAACTATTTTCAAATAATGCATCAGCCGCAATAAATAATCTGAGATTTTATCCTTTTTGTTTTAATTTGGCTGAGCTGCTCACTCTCTGCAGAATCTGCATCATGTGAAGCTTAAATGAAGAACTGAAGCCAAGGAAATCTCTGGAATAGTTCTAGATTTTTATAATTAACATATGATCACGTTCATTACTGCTGTAATTGACTGAGCAATATCTGTTAGTCTCATTCACGTGTCAGTGCAATTTGACATTGCACCTACCAGGCAAGTACGTCAAAAAAAGGTGGACAGCAGAAGCTAGGGTGTGAGCTGGTGGAATTTTCCTTTAGAGGCTATTATGAATTGAATTAAAAACAAAATTAATTAACAAGATTCACTGAGGAACCTGATGCAATTTAAAGCTTAAATGATTCACTTTCAAACAGGGAAATGCTCTATTTGTCCATCTTTGATGTACACATCTGTTTTTATTAGTCATTTTAAATGCCAGTGTACCTTAAAATTATATCAATTTTGTAGGATTTCAAATTATTTTAATGAAATACAAAATAAAACAAGTGTATTCTGTAACCACTTTGTTTTTCAAACTCTTTAATGCAAAAATGCAATCTTCCCCACTGCTTCCCTTTTTTTTTCCCAGTTATAGGCCTCATAATGCTACTATACTTTTCCAAGAGCTTTAGAATTATTATAATGACTATGTCTTCCATTTTCTATTTAGATCACAACATTTAAAAGGAGGTGCAGTGTTAGGACCAAAAGAGAAATTCCATTTCATGTCATTCACAGACTTTCATTCAATAGCATAACATTTTCTGCTATTGAAGCCTGAAAGTTTTGGCCTGGAGTTCTACTATTTATCTTTGCTTCCTTAAAACTGGAGTTGCTAGTGCTCTGAGCTTATAATTTCCTCCTTCCTCTACAGATTGCAAAAGACATGCAGCAAATGAAAAACAGACACATGAAGATAATCAGAAAACTGGATGATATAAGGAAAGAAAAGCAGGTAATTATCCTGGAGCATTAGGACTGTTGACCATTAATCAAAGTGATACAGAGAGATAAAATCTACTTCATTCACAATTACATCTCCATTCATGTACCATTCTTAGTGTCTGCAAACAATGTCAGTGTATCTTGAAGTGCATTTTATCTTACAACTTTGTGAAGTCTGGCACAATGGCAGAGATTTTTCTATAATTTGTTTGTTACTAAAATTTTCTGTTAACACCTTCAGTCATGAGTTGACACCATCGTTTCAACATTTGCATTTCTGTAGGCTGTACCTCTCAAGAATACTGCATTGTTAAGGTCTGTGAACGGCTGTATTGTCTTTATGGCTTTTTTTCCCATGGGTATTTTTCTACTTTTTACTTAGCTTGGCTCTAGCCTTGCAGTAGTTTGTCAATGTAGTTTACGGCATAGCAGAATCTCTTCACCTGTAAACTCCTTCAAGGTGACAATGAGGATCCAGAGGTGCCATTCCTGTGACCAAAACTCCACAATACCTCTCTTTCCTTAATGGAAGCATTTCTGCAATCTGTTAGTCAATAACTCTCCCATAAAGGTGGAATTGCCTACATCATCTTTCATTACTCTGTTCTGGAATCTTTTCTTGCAGTTACAGCTTCATGTTTCTGTTTATTTGTCACATCATTCTCCTTTTCTGATGCAGAGTAAGTCAGGCACTCAGTTCCTATGAAGAGAAATGCTTTCCACACAATTAAAGTTTACTCTGGGCACACAGAAGGAGGAGATTCAGAAATTCCTCTAAAGCCACCAAGGGGAAGTGAACAAACTCTTCTGGCTGTCAAGTAAAATCTAGAGAATTTGTCGTGCACAAAGGCTAGATACCCTTTGGTGTAGAATAAGATTTCATCTTGTTCTCAGGCTCTCACATCTGCACAAGCATTTTACTACCAGTGTAAATCTATTTCTGAACTTTGGTAGGGATGTAATCCTGGCACAGTCACATCTTCCACTTTCAACTGGCTACAGATCTCTAAGGGAAGAGAAAGAGAACAGGGAAGGGCACACATGCATAGCAAGATGCAACAGCCTGCTGGGCAGTGATGCAAACACAGGGACTGTAATGATCTTACTTCACAGAATTGCTCTCATTTTGCTTGCTGTGTGGATTTTTTTATGCTACTTCCAAACTTTCCCAAACTGTCTGAGCTGAGTTTAATTTCTTTAAAGTTTCTTAGCTGTGCTTGGGTGAATTCATTCTGATCTGCTCTGAGAAAGGCCTTGGTTTTTATTTCTGCAGAAAAATACATAAAGTATATGTTATTTTAGCAGTAAGTTTTGCTTGAAGTCTTCAATGAATGACAGTACAAACCTCCTGTGGTCAATAGTAAATGTTTGCAGACGATAAAAAAACATTAAATAAAGAGAAAGTGATGTGGAAACTGTTTCCTTTATCGTGCCTGACTTTCTCTTCTCATTCACTGTATTTTCTCAATAATATTTTGTTATGCAGGATGAGACTATAACTACTATAAAGAAATATTACAGTGAGAAAATGAGGTGTGTGAAATCCCAGCTGGAAGCTTACCAAGAGCTGATGAACAAGAGCAACATAGACTTGCAAGACACAGTTAAGGTAAACAAGCATTTCTGTTTTACACGGGGATAAGCATGGCAGGTACTTACAGAGGGTGCAAGATCAGGCCTTATAATTAATGCTCTCTTCTTATGGATAGACAGTTAAATGAAGACATGCATTTGTAAAATTGTAAAATTTTATTTTAAAATAAGCTGTGGTTTTCTCCTGGAGATGAATAAAGCTTTGCACAGTATACTTCCAAAGCAGTTTTCAAAGCTTGGCTTAGCTGTGCTATGTACTTGGAAATAGCTTTGCTTTCATGTAAATAACATGTGAATTATATTCCTGGAATATATAGGATGTGTGCTGCTTATTTGGTGATGAATAGATATTAAGGTTTATCCTGTTCCTCCTTCTGTTCTGCTACTGAAGAAAAGGTTCAGAGTCCTCAAGAATTTAGAAGAGGTCTTTAGCAACAGACTACCTCTGGCCACAGATGGTTATTGCTAAATGAAGAATTTTAATTTTTTTAAGGTCCACAGGCCTTCACAGCCTGGTCCAAATGCTATGTCTTTTTCAAGGCATGGAACAGAAAAACTCAAACTGGATGCCTTTCTGAAAAACAGTATTGCAATTGTCATCCCTTTTGCCTTATTTTACTGCCTTCAGAACCTGAGAGAAAGGAACAGACAACTGATCCAGGAGAAGGAAGACATTCTTTACCAGATGAAACAAAGAACAGAGAACTGGAGAGAAGAAAAGGTAAAGAAACAGTTCATGTTTTCTTTTTGGAGTCAGATCGTGTTCTTGTTATTGTTTCCAGTCTGTGCTGTTTGCCTGTACATCTACCTTTAAATACATACATCTAAATTGGTGAAGATTGAACTACTGTGCACTTGCCTCCTTTTTATTCAGAGAAAAATGTAGGTTTTCACCCTTTAAACAGCAATGAAGATGACATAGCTGTTTTGTCTTACTATATTTTTACTTCCACTAAAAATTATTAGATGGTAATTTCTCTTACATTCCACATTTTATGTATTTCTTTCAAGAATTTAAAAATTACAATACAGCACATTGCTTCTTCCTTGTTTAGCAATTAAAATTAAAAATCAACAAAAGCCTGTCATTGTGTAAGTTATTGCAATATTGCATTTCGACTGGCTGACACAGCAGTAAAACTACCTTATTTGGTAGTTCCCAGAGAAAACTGCCTAAAATGTCTGAGGCTTTCCAAATTTGTCTGTAGTAATGACACTCTAATTTATTAACAGCATAGGTGTAAACAATGGAATTGGGGGGGGGGCAGTTTAATAGATAGAATTGATAAACATGGCCTGATGTTTGTAATTTTCTGTTCTGTTCAATATGTGTAATTCTTCCTTTAAGTTTGCAACACTTCGTTGTTACAGTCAGTTTTCATTGCAGTTCTCCAAGACACGAATTCAGGAAGATCTTACCCAACCTTGTGCTGGGGAATGGTGGGGGAGGAAGGTGCTCTGGGGGCGGGGTCTGTGAAACAAATTCTTTTTTAATTCGTGAAACTGAATGCAGATTTCTGTATGATTTCTGGGCGAAAATCTCAGGCAGGTTTTTTAGTTTCTCTTTTCAAGTGTTCTGGCACCACCTTCTGTTTAAGTTCTGCATGGCACCAGTATTTAAAATGAGAGTTTTCACTTTTCAAGCACACTGAACCTTGTCCCTCGCTATAATATCCTAAGCCTTAATGATGAACTGCAAAAAAATCTCCGTGGGGTTTACATATCTTTCGACCTAATTATTATATCTAGAGGAAATGTAGCAAAAGTATTATAATGAAGAGTTAAAATGATGAGGATACTAGGTTCTAAGGCTTGTGGGAAGAAGGAATATTTTCTGTTAGGCAGGTAATGCTGGTAAGATTTGGCATGCACAAACTTTTCTGCAGGGTTGCCTTAGGAATCCTTCCAAAAGCTTTTGTTATACAACTGTTTCAGGAGAATTAATCATTTTGTCTCTGTTATCATTTCAGTAGTGTGGACAAATGCTTAAGAAAGTATAAGCATAGGACCCTTTGACTGAGGCTCTTGTGAAAACACTGGTCCCTGAGCAGTCTCTGGTTTATTTCTGTATTTTCTTTTCCAGTGACATCTAATTACTGCTTAATAGCCTGTTTGGGTAGGTTGTACACATAATTAGCAACAACATTATTTCCATATTATTGGTTATTCTCCCCAAGGGAATAGAATGAGGAATGGTAGAATATTGATTTCCTGCTATTCTTCTTTTTTTTTGTCTTGCAGGTCTGGATTGTAGAAAATCTATGTAAAAAGCTAGATTACCTTTATACACAGCATATACTGAGTGAGTGTTTCAGATGCAGAGTTTCTTGGTCTGTTTCTGTTTCTTCCCTGCTTTGTTTTTTTGTTTACACTGAGCTGCATACCTGCTGAAGTCAATATAAGAATTTCTTTTTCAGTACTGAATGCTTAGGTGGAGTAATAAAAGAATGTTGATGCTACAAATATTGCCTGTAATGACTCCAAACTCCTTAGCACACCTTGTTTTTACAGTCATTAGAACTAACTAACTTCTCAGTAGGTTTATTTCAACACTTGTAGCCTTTTCTTTGAAAATATAAAGCAAAACAAACCATGAATCCTTAAAAATTATTTGAATTTTAAAAAACTAAAATTAATTATTGATAAAAAGGAAATATTGATTATTAAAAATTATTGGTTTGTGATAAATTCTTGATTTCTATAGGAAGATAATTTCACAGAGACAGTATTGTTGAAACTGCAGATTAGAAATGCTGAAGTTATTCTTACCTGGTTTTCTATTGTTGTCAATTCAGCTTTACAGGAACTACACAACATCAGCTTACATGTGGAAAGATTGCAAGACCTCATGAATTTCCAGATAAAAATTCTTCAGCAAAAGACTAAAAAGGCAGAAGGAGAAAATTCAGATGTGTCAGAAGTTTTAGTATTAAAAACAGAACAAGTGAGCACAAAAATGGAAATGTAACTGGTTGTTTTTGGGATTACTGCAGGTATTTCAAAGGCGATCAGGCCGATTCTAGCTGAAAATCAACATAACTGATCATAATTAAGCTGTGCAAACATATACACGGCTTGAAATTATACATTTAAGATGAATAATTTAAACATCACAATAATGAAGCAAACTCACTGCTTTAAGAATCACTGATAGTGTGCTATGGCTGTCATCATATATTTGATAGTAGAAACTTTGCTACAAAATTATTTTAAGTACCCACCTCTGACTTATAGAAACTATATTCTGAATGTTGGAACAAAAGAAATCATCTTATTCAATATTTCATTTGCTTTTCTCCTTTTCTGCTCCACCTTGCTCATTAAAATCTTGGTAGTTTCATGTGAAAGCAATCAAAATTTAGGCCTTGGCTTAGTGTATAAGAGTTATCTTTGTTGCCTCCAGGTAGCTAATGAAGAGAAGACTGACTGGTCAGTGGAAAAGCAATATCTTTGGCAAGCACACAGCATCCTGCAAGAGATACAAGAATCTTTACAGAAACAAGAGAGGGAAGTCACTGAGCTCCTGCAAAGTGAAAGAGGATTTAACAAGGCAATGAAACCTCAAATGACAGTGCTAACGTTCTTGAAATCTCTTACCAAGATGGTAAGAATACATTTCTGCAAAGATGAAAGTTTATTTAATGGGTATTCTAAAAAGTTCATTAAAGAAAAAGAGTGCAGTTTATTAGTGCTGTAGTCTTAAAAATGGCAAAATGTTATTTTGTATACAATAATTAACAGGTAAGATTTTCAGAATAACACACAGAATTAATTACCAACTTGAACATTAATTAGTTGGTATTATTTAATAATATTTAATAATTTTAATAGTTGGCATTATTTTTAAAGATAAATTAATGAAGCATGAGAATGGTACCATGGAAAAAACATGTTTTTCCAGCCTTTCAGTTATGTCAACTGCATGAACTGCGATTTTTTATCCATGCTAGGTTCACACCATATATTGTGATGTTCCTGCGGCACAACAATGCATCCATCAGTTTATCAGGAAGAACGAGAATGAAAGAGCTGATCTGGAAGAAGTTTTTAATAATGCCCAGGCTGACATTCTGTCCTATGAAATATTTTGTGGAAATGAACTCATGGATGACACGAGGTATATTGAATAGTTAATAAAACAAAGATAGAAATAGCATAGAAAAAACAACGAGCTCTTTTCACAGAGAGAAAATATATTTTGAAGAATGCTGTTATAGTTTTCATGTCTATTTATGGGGGGAAAGTATTAAAATAGGGTCTATATCTGTATTATGAAAGTAATCATTAACTTAGATACAATATCTTGTATTAAAAAAGCAGAAAAACATTTCAACTTAACTGGCTTGTGCAAGTTTTATCCATTCTATTACAAAATATGCTGAAATAAGCTTATTTGGCAGCCCTGTGCTACAACATCAACGTGTTCTCTCCCTATGTTTTCTTTAGGAAGTTCCTCATTAGCTTCTTTACAAATTAACTTCCTTACAAGTAACTTCTACATTTTCTTTATTTTTCGTTCTTTTTCTTTTTTTTTTTCTTTCTTTTTTCTTTTTTCTTTCTTTTTTTCTTTTTTTTTTCTGTATTTTTCTTCTTTTTAATAATAGGACACACCTCCCAGCGAAGCTTTTCAGGAATATTGGGAATGCAAAGTCTGATTTGGAATATGTTGAAACAGAAAAAAGTGTGTTTGATTGTATCCAGACAGGAGAAATCCCCAGCTGGATTAAAAGGGATTGTCTTTATGTAGCCTGGTCAGGTGAGAAATCCTCTTGTCAGATAATAGAAGCTTAACTATCCTCAGCCAAGATACTTTTGAATACATAAAACAACAGTGAGGCGGTAAAAACCATGTTGTTAACCCATGATACATCTTCCATTTTGTGCATTTTAGTGAACTACTATATGAATTGTAATAGTGGGTCATGGCTTGTAAACACAGGGCTTCTAAATTTATACTCCACCGTGCATCTTTTCTTTGGTATCTTTCTTATTTTGAAAATAGATGTCTTTTTATATTGTGTTTAAACATCTCACTGCATGTTCTAGGTATCAGAATCTCCTCAGATATGGGAGACATGCACTGAATTAAGTAACAAATGTGGAATTCACAAAGCCGTAACCCCTTTTCAAGAAAACTTAAAAATATCCATTGCATGAATTTAACACACTATGCTCTTCTAGTGGGACTAGCAGAAAATCCTTCTTCAAATATTTGATTTGCTTTTTCTATGATTCTACAACACAAAGCCTGATCTTGGTGATTTAGGGAATGGAAGGTGGAGGTGTTTTATTTGAAAAAGTTATTATTTCTTATTTAGAAGATTTACTGGGTTATATATTGATCCTGTGTAACTATATAATTATGGGAACTCTCCAGAAGACCCTGCAATGTGCTCTGAGGGGATAGAGTCACCATTCCGAGGAACTCATGCAGAAGTTTAAAATGGAAATCAAGCTAACACATTGCAATGTATCACCCCATATGTTTTTAAATAAGTTATTAATAATGCACTCATTTTCTTAGCTATTCTTCAGGGATTTGAGATTTACTCTTTTTCTGTGATGTCTAAGCACATTTACATCCAAGAATGACATTATTTTGCTAACTAGTAAATTACAGGGTTACAGTTTTCTGTGTTTGAAAGGATTCCCATGCTTGATTTTGCACCTGTATGTCTATTTTGTTGTTCATGTGCAAGTCTTTATGCATATTGGTGGCCTTTGATGTTTGTTACAAGTAAAATATATTAGAATCATAGAACTCTTTAGGTTGGAAAGACCCTTACTATTATTCAGTCCAACCATTAACCCAGCCCTGTCAAGTTGATTACTAAACCATGTCCCTAGGGGCCACATCTACAGAGTTTTTTAAATCCCTCCAGCTATGGTGATTCAACCACTTCCCTGGACAAGCTATTCCAATGCTTGGCAACCCTCTACATGAAGAAATTTTCCCCAATATCCAATCTAAACCTCCCCTAGCTCAACTTGTGGCCATTTCCTATGGTCCTGACATTTTTTTCCTGGGAGAAGATGTACTTCTCCATCACACTCCCACCTCCTTTCATGTAGTTGTAGAGAGCAATAAGGTTCACCTGAGCCTCCTTTTCAGCAGGCTGAAAACCCACCTTTGCCTCAGTCAATCCTCATAAGATTTGTGATCCAGGCCCTTCACCAGCTTTGTTGCTTTTCTCTGGACATGCTTTGGTTTCACAGATCTAATTATTTTGGATACATGGATTCCTTGCTTATTGGTATGTCACAAAAGAAGTATTGCCTCATGAATTTACATGAGAGTAAATAAATGAAAAAAATAACTCTTTGAATTGAGTTTTCTCACACTGGGCAAATGCCATCCACAAGTCCATGGGCCTTGACAAGATGAATCCTTGAGTGCTGAGAGAGGTGGTGGAAATCACAGCGGGGCTGCTCACCATCATCTTTGAAAGGTCGTAGAGTTGGGGAGAGCTGCTTGAGGACAGGAAGAAAGCAAATGTCACCCTAGTTTTCAAAATGAGCAAGAAGGACTGCACAGAGAACTATCACTTCTATTCCTGGAAAGGCGATGGAGAACCTCATTCTGGAGGCCATCTCTATCCATACGGACAGGAGGTGACCAGGAGCAGTCAGAATGGATTCACTAAAGGTGAATCATGCTTGACCAACCTGATAGCTTTCTATGATGAAACAACGACCTAGATGGATGAGGAGAGAGCAGTGGATGTTTTCTGCAAGGTTTTCCACACTGTCTCTCATAGGCAAACATCCTCAGAGGCAGACTCAGGGAGTGTGAATTGGGTTAGTGGGCAGTGAGGTGAGTAGACAAGTGGCTGAATGGCAGATCCCAGAGGGTGCTAATCAGTGGCACAGGGTCAGGTTGGAGGTCTGTCACTAAGATGTCCCTAAGATGTTCAGTACTGTGCTTGGTGTTGTTTAAATTATTTATCAATGGATTTGATGAAGGGGCAGATGCCTCCTCAGAAAATTTGCTGATGACTCTGAGCTGGGAGCAGAGGCTAGTACCAATGCTCTGCTGCACTTCAGAAGGACCTCCACAGACTGAAGAGATGGGCATAGAAGAGCTGTCTGAAGTTCTGCAAAATCAGCTGCAGGGTGCTGCGCCTGGGGAGGAAGCACTCCATGCACCAGCACAGGCTGGGGGTGACCTACTGGAGAGCATCTCTGTGGAGAAGGAGCTGGGGATCCTGGTGGAGCAACAAGCTGTCCATGAGCCAGCAGTGTTCCCTGGTGGCCAAGAGGCCAAAGGTGTCCTGGGGTGCATCAGGAAGAGCACTGCCAGCACTCAAGGGAGGGGATCCTGCCCCTCTGCTCAGCCCTGGTGAGGCACATCTGGAGTGCTGTGTCNAGGTCCCTTCCAAACTTTCTCATTCTGTGGCTCTCTGCTGGAATTGACCCAACTATATAAATTAAAATGTATCAAAAGCCAGAGTGCTGTAATACATTTATGATATTTCGGTTGTTGAATCTCAAAGTGAGGAGACTCAAAATTGCATTAAATAATTTCTTACCCTTACATAGGTAAATAGGGTAAGCTCATGATAAGATAACAACCATCATGTCAAGTTAATATAGAGAAGTTCTTTATTGGTAAATAAAGAATTAAAACTATATAAAAAGTATATTTTTGCTAATTTTTAACTGTATCGTTTGTTGCATTTTTGCGTTTGTTTTTGTTTTGAGTTTTTAGGTTTACTGGATAATGAAGAAACACTAAGAGAGATACCAACACTGAAACAACCTCCCTATTTTAGAGAGGAGCACTGAAGAGAAAGCTTGACACACAAAAGCACTTTCTGCAGTATTTTTTGAGCTAACAAAAAATTGGAAGCATTCAATACATGTGGTTCACTAAATATCAGAACACTTATGCAGGCATTTAAGTGCTTTGAAATTGTTATGCTTTTTAATGAATATTTTTAAGAAAGAAACAAAAAAAAGCTTAGCAATTACCTGAAAGGGTCTGTGACTGAGCAAAAGGGTTTTTAAGTCAAACAGGTATAGTTCCATTGCAAGTGGACGGGGTGTATAAGCTTTTCCTTCTAAAGTGGGGTATTTAACATACCTCCACAAGCAATAGCTGCAGAAAGGTGGCTCCTAAAGCTAACTTTCATCTGTGAAGCACAAGCCTCCAAAATTAACCTTCCTCTGTCCCACTTCAAATTATTTAATGGTTGTTTTAAAGTGCAGGTTTTTACACTATGGTATGTGTTTCAACTTTTCACACTCTCTCTTGTTTGTTTGTTTGTTTAAATAAAAGATTAAATTGAATAAATCCTAGATAGGAGGAATACTTTAAAAATATAAACTTCAAAATCGTAGCTGTAATAAGGGGAAAATGAATATGAATATGATGGTTGTTGTTGTTGAAGACAACAGCTTGTCTCTAAGTAGTAGTTGTTGAAGATGATAATGCTAAGTTCCTGGAAGTAAATGCACACTGTAAATTTAAATACCAAATGTGCACTTTTAGAGCTGGGTTGAAGTTTTTTGTCACCTGTTAACCATGTGTACCTGGAGCTCGTGGTTTATTTGAATTATTCAGCTGCATCAAGTCCCATATCATAAACTGAAAAAAAATTGTATTCCAGCACTGATCTATAATTCAAATAGTAACATCCACAAGCTTTACTTTTTTTACTGCATGTCTGTTCATAAAGGTGCATCTTCTAGGTTTGAACCGCCTATCCAGAAATAACACTCTGTACAGATGAAACATCCCTATGACAGTGCTTTTGTGCAAACAAATTGATGTGTACTTATCACTGTCCTTCTGGGAACTGCAGTACTGGGAACAAGATGTTTGTTTCTGAGTGCCATTACTGTACTCGGGACGTTTTGCATTTGAATCTTAGAGTGCACTGTGAGACTATCAGGAAGGAATGCAAGAGAAAAGTGACAAGGACACAGATGTCACTGAAATGTAGATGCATTATGGTGAAGATGCTGTAGAGAAAACAGCTAGAGTGGATAGAGAGGGTGATCTTGAGTCCTTCGCTGTGAACATACCACTCCAAGATACAGCAACACTGATGATAAGTCCAGGCTTTAGACAGGACTGAACCAGTTCCAGTCCACCACAGAGAGAGAAAAAACCTAAATATTTATAAAAGCTATATACAATCTATATGCAGAACGTACACATAGACACTGTTTGATTTTTTACTGCCGTTAGAATTTTGATTTTTTGATAATGAGACAGTTAAGGCCAGTTTTAAATCAGCTTTAAAGAACGGAAGGCATGTAGAAAGCCAGAACTCCGTTTTAAGTCAAAGGAGATTTTTGAGCTGTGGTTCAGCTATCTAACTGTATACTGCAAAGAAATTGAATGTTTTATGTATAGAAGTGTAAAATAAAACATCAAAAAATAAATATTTTTATTAACTTGATTGTTTAGCTTTGTTAGCTATTTAAAGTCCTCGTGCTAAAAGATTTAATCTCTGAAGAAATTTTGGCACTATTTTTATTCTTTCTCTAAACTTTTTGAATGCCTGACTCCAAAGCTTATAATTTAGCTCCTTCCCTCACCTAATCTCATGTCTATGCAAGTTTTCTGAAGCAATTTCATGGTGTCATATGCAAGTTGCTAGCTTTTATGTCTGTTTTTAATTATGTGACAAAGAGAAAAGGAATCATTTCTCTACTTGGCTGCTGGTCTTTACTAACTTACAATGTCAACATTAAGGCTGGGAACTAGATTTTAGTTAAAATTAGTAATAAAACATAATTGTAAATACCAGTCATTACATACTTTAAATGTAATTAAGTTAATCAGTATACAGTAAGTGATTAAAATAAAAAAACAGTGTCATTTTTGTTTTAGAATCATAGTCCAGGAACAATGCACCCTAACAAGGAGGAAATTGGGCAAAAATGACAGGAAGCCTCCATGGATGGCAAAGGAGTTGCTGAGCAAATTCAGAGCAAATAAAGCTTTCAGGAAGTAGAAAGAAGGGCAGGTGACCTGGGAGGAATACAGGGGAATTGCAAAGGAAGCTAGGGACAAGGTTGAGAAAGCCAAGGCCCAGCTAGCATAGAACCTGGCCAAGGGTATTGAAGATAAAAGAGAGGGCTTCTATAGGTATGTTGCATGCAAGAGAAAGTCTAGAGATAATGTAGGCCCTCTGCAGCAGGAAACAGGAGACCTGACTGCCCTGGACAAAGAGAAGGATGTGGTTTTCAATGAGTTCATTGTCTCTGTCTTCAACAGGAAGTGCTCCAGCCACAATACCCAAGTAGTGGGTACAAACTCAAATTCAGGAAATGGGAGAATGAAGACCCTAAGCCCACTGTGGGAAAGGATCAGGTTTGAGACCACCTAAGGAACCTGAATATGTACAAGTCCTTGGGAGGACCTGATGAGATTCATCTGAGGGTCCTGAGGTAGCTGTCATTGTTGCTGAGCCATTTCCATCAATTTTGAAATACTGTGGCAGGCAGATGAAGTCCTCTGTGACTGGAAAAAGCAACATATAATCCCCATTTACAAAAGAAGAAAAGCACAAGACCCATGGAACCACTGACTGGTCAGTCTCACCTTAGTGCCAGGCAAGATCATGGAGCAGATTCTCCTGGAAAATTTGCTAAGGCACATGGAAAACCAAGAGGTGTTTGGTCACAGTGAAGACGGCTTTAAAAAGGGGAAATCATGCCTGACAAATTTGATGATCTTCTGTGATGGGGCTACAGCACTGGATACGGGCACAGCAACTGGCATCATTTACCTGGATTTATGCAAAGCATTTGACACTGTCCTTCATGACATTCTTGTCTCCAAATTGGAGAGACATGGATTTGATGGATGGATGACTCAGTGGAAAAAGAATAGGCTGGATGGCCACACATGAAGAGTTGTGGTCAATGTCTCATTGTACATGTAGGGAACAGCAATGAGTGGTGTCCCTCAGGGATCAGTATTGGCACCAACACTGTTCAACATCTTTGTGACCAACATGGAGAGAGGGATAGAGTGCAGTCTCAAGAAATTCACTGACAACAGCATGCTGAGTGCTGAAGACCTGACACTGGAGGAAGGGATGCCACTTGGAGAGACCATGTCTTGCTTTGGCTGACATGGCAAATTTCATGAACTTCAACAAAGTGAAGTGCAAGGTCCTACTTACCATGGCTTATCAATGTTATCCTCCAATTTAGTGTTCCCACTGAAGCACTTCAAACCATGAGCCACTCAACCACTCATACCTTGCCCTCCCCCTGCAGAAGGATGGAGAGCAGATTTTGGAGAGCAGATTTTGGGGGTACAAAAGGTAAAGATCAGTTTGAGATAAGAACAATTTACTGAAAGTAGCAATGAGATGAGAAAATTAACAGTAACAACGACAGAGTTTACATGTGCCAACACACAAGTGCTCACCATGTGGAACCTGGTGCTGTCCTGACCATTTGCTTCATCACTGGTCTGACTGGAAGGGAGCCCTTCTGCCTCCACCATCTCCTGCACATGAGGTGAGGTGGTATGGAATAACCTCAAGGTCCTGGACGTGGCCCTCTTGTCTACAGCAAAAATTAACCCTGTCTTGGATGGCACCAGGACATTACACCTTAGCTGCGGAAATTCCAGAGGCATACAGGTTGGGTGGAGAAGTGATTGAGAGTAGTTCTATGGACTTGGAAGAGATGGTTGATGAAAAACTCAGTATGAGCTGGTAGTGTGCACTTGCATCCTGGAAAGCCAACCTGGGCTGCGTCAAAAGGAGTGTGGGCAGCAAGTTGAAAGACATGATTCTGCCCTCTATTCTGCTCTGGTGAGATCCTAACTGGAGTGCTGCATACAGTCCTGGTGTCCCCACTGTAAGGACATGGAACTGTTGGAGGAAGTCCAGAGGAGGACCAAGAGATTAGTAAGAGAACTGGAACATGTGCTCTACAAAAACAGGCTGAGAAAGTTGGGACTTTCAGCTCAGCCTGGAGAAGGTTACATGGAGACCTCAGAGTAACCTTCCTACCTGAAGGGGGGCTACAGGGAAGCTGGGGAAGGACTTTTCATCAGGAAGAGTACTGATAGTAAAAAGAGCAATGGGTACAAACTGTAAGAGAGAAAATCTAGGCTAGATATTGTAGGAGACTGAAATATTTACAGTGAATGACTCAAACTACCGTCTATTTTCAAAATGGCAGGGTGCTTTGCTAAGGCAAGTTTTACTTTTCCAAACAAAAGGGGAGGAGCAGATGAATGTGTGGATTGGGTGTGCGGTGGTGAAACATTTCTGATCTGCACAAGAGCAGCCCAGGTGAAAAACCCACCAGCAGAGGATGACAAACCAACATTTATTTAGAAATGAGCTGTTTGTTGAACCAGATGAAGGAAAAGACTGGTGAGAAACAGATCCTGTGGAGATGGGATAATGCTTTTTATCATGCCAATTTCCTCCCTTTNCGCTTACTCAAGTCTGCCTCCAGCAATTGATTGACCAGAACCTCAGGTAACCTGTATTCAGGGGTGGACTGTAACAATAATAGGAAGAAATTCTTTATTTTGGGAGTGGTGAGACACCAGAATAGATTGCCCAGGCAGGTTGGGGATACCCCAGCCTTGGCCCTCAAGTCCAAGTTGGATAAGGTTTTGGGGAAGCCTGATCTAGTGGGAGGTGTCTCTGCTCATAGGGGGGGTTGGGACTAGATGGCCTTTAAGGTNTTCACCTTGTCTCAGGTGAAAACCTCTCTCTTGAGGGAGCTATTGGGACAGTCACATGTAGGCCTGAAAGTGTTTATCCCCTCTGACATGGCATAAGGGACTTAACCATGCTGAAGAGCGAAACAGAGGTCATGTCTTAGAAGGGACCATCTAAGACCATCCCTGACTGACTTCTGGGGCCTTCCACCACAGGACTGTGCATGAGCCAATGTTAGAACAGACAGTGTAAAATTCCCCCCTCAGGGGAGGTGTCTGAGTGTTCTCACCTGAACCTGAACCTAAACCTATATTAACCCATTGAACTCTGTTACAGAGGCTTCCCCCAGCCCCACAGATCAAGACTGCAGCTATTACTTTGATCAGCAGACACCTAAATTGCAACAATCAAGTCATGTTGCTGGATCCAGGGGTGGTGGTATCTTCCCTCTCCACTACAGTTGATGCAGCCAGAGGGTGGTTGTGCACTGGAAGAGGCTCCCCAGGGAAGTGGTCACAGCTCCAAACCTGACAGAGTTCAAGAAATATTTGGACAATGCTCTCAGGCACATGGTGTGACTCTGGGGGATGGTTGTGTGCAGGGCCAGGAGTTGGACTTGATGATCCTTGTGGGTCCCTTCCAACTCAGAATATTCTGTGATATATATGTATACGTATACATATACATACATACATATATATATACACACGCACATATATATATATATATATATATATATATATATATGGATATGTACATATAAATAATACTAGTCATTCAGTGTCGCTTACTCAAGTCTGCCTCCAGCAATTGATTGACCAGAACCTCAGGTAACCTGTATTCAGGGGTGGACTGTAACAATAATAGGAAGAAATTCTTTATTTTGGGAGTGGTGAGACACCAGAATAGATTGCCCAGGCAGGTTGGGGATACCCCAGCCTTGGCCCTCAAGTCCAAGTTGGATAAGGTTTTGGGGAAGCCTGATCTAGTGGGAGGTGTCTCTGCTCATAGGGGGGGTTGGGACTAGATGGCCTTTAAGGTCCCTTCCAACCCTTAGTATTCTATGATTGAATGGATCAGAATAAAGTAATAGATGAAATCATATATGAATGATGGCATTTTGTGAGATATGTGCTTCATTCAGCTCTCTGTTCCATTCCTTTGCTCACTTTTGGCCTTCAGCAAATCGGTGGTTGGCTACAAGGGAATGAGGGTATGGGACAGGACTTGTTTTCATGTACGCATGCTGCTTGCAAAGTAGAGGGTCAACAGGAGAAATGTTTTCATCTTCTGCTCCTGTCATCTGTAACTTTCTGGCCAAAATGTTAGGAAAACATTCTTCTTTGAAAAAATGATCATCTGAAAAGGCAAACTAATCAGATGTTTTAAAGTTGGTGTCATATATTTCTTCAGTGCACTGTGAACTAATAATGTGACCAATAATGGTGAAAAAACAACTGCAGAAGAAAAAAGACAATGTTTTGAGTGTTACAAGTTTATAGAAGGAGCTTAAAGCAAGCTTTTAAGCAGCTGCTGGTGGAGTAGCGACGACAATGTGAACACCCACAATCTGGAAATATATACTAATTTTTCTATGTTGAGCAAGATCTGCCAAGAACTGAAATGCTTGAAGAACCCTCATAGTTGCTTTCTTTATGAGTGAAACTTCATCCTTTTCCCTCTCCCCTTGAAAAGAAAATGGCCTAGTAATGATCAGTAAAGACATACAACAAGGGATGGGAAGGGGAAAGGGAATAAATATAAATAAATAAAAATTTTTGAAGATAGTGTTTAAGGTTCATATTCTTTTTCAAAAAATGAATTGGTCCTTTTAGGGAGTAGAATTCAGTCTACGAAATATGATTTTGATGCTGTTTGACTCTTTGGTGTTATCAAAGTCATAGCATGTGCTTATGTAACTTCAGCGTACCAGGGAAGGATTTTAAAAAGATAATTATTGGATTGTGTGAATTACTTCAGCCCAAATTACTTTGTTTGCTACAGCAACAAATGAGAAACTTAAAAGACATTCTTCAATGGTAATTGCACACATTTTAGAATAAGTGGCTTTCTTTGAGCTTAGCTGGCACTTGGAATGGGTGTGTCTTCCCAACCACAATAATTTTAAAATCTACTGCTGGTATCAATCTCACTTGACATATAGTACTTGAAAGTGATGATGAATTAAAGTTGGTAAATGAATGGGCAAAGCAGAGTATGAGGCAAAACTGAGGAAGATGTCTACAGGGCAAGTAGGTCATAAAGGAGAAAAGAAAAGACTTTTGACAAAGATGTTGGATTTATCAAAGCCACACCTTACAAGCCAGGTCAACTCACTACAAGAAACAAGTTGGTAAAATACGATCTCTAGGTCTCAGAGAAGTGCTTGCAACTTTTCATTTGTTATGCAAAATTAATGGGAGACAGGGACATGAAGCAAAAAGAGAAAAGAACCTTCAGACTTACTAAAATTGTGTTCTCTGTTATAAAACAGTGTTCTTCAGAGAGGAGGAGAAAAGCAAAGCACTACCTGAAAACATTTTCTACTTTCATTTCACAAACAACTGAGAGCTTTTTACCAAATTTGGCACAATAATTAAAGTGTTTAGTCCCTGAAAGTACATGCTGATAACATGATTCCTTAATTAAGGCATTACGAAATCAACTCTCCAATATTACACAATATAATTACTGGAGCATTAACTTAGATGCCTTATTCAAGGCTGTAGAACAGTTTCAATGGATCCATGCTTCATAAAATGGACTAACAGCTGTGAAAAATCCACCACTTGGGTAAAAACGTTTTGTGCTGAGTCACTAGGTCACTAATTTTTTTTTTTTAAGTCGGAGAAAAGTCACATATGCTGCAGTTAGATACTATGGTGTTGAAAATGGTCCAAGCAATATAACAAAAAGAAAGGACTTCTAAAATTCATAATAATAGGACTATTAGATTGCCTAATCACATCAGCTTTTCATCATCTAAGGAGGCTATATGATATCAGGAAAATCATCAAATAAGCCCATATTTAGTGCTCTTTCTTAACCACTCTTCTTTACAGCTGAGGTACATATGAACAAACAAATGTGTAAGTGCCTCTATACTCCAGTTGTGACTTATATAACACAAATAAATAAAAGTTGTCACACAAATTGGAAAACTGAGTTGTTTCTAAATGCCTATGAATCTTGTCCAAACAGATTTTCAATGTGATCAAGAAATAGAATTATTGCACTGTAATTCAGGAATGATGAGGTAGAAGTTTTTCTCTGGCTCACAGGCGTCCTTGGCTAATCATGCATGTGCCACTTGGCTCAGTATTTTTAGACACATGAAGACACCTGCATCTGCTATGAGGAAGAAATATATTTAATTCAAGCTCCTGGTTTATATTTCTGGACTATAAGCTGTTTTGGTTTTTTCTTGCTTATAATCCCTCATATAGTCTTTGTAGGTTTCTTAGTTTTCTTAGTTGTTTGACATCTGTCCCATTCTCATCTGTTCCATTTTCTTAACTATTTCTTTTACATTTACCTCTCAAAAAAGAAAGTCAAAGGATATTTTGATTAGTGGAAAGCCTGAGTTTAGTGGTTTTCATTAATTTTGCAGTGTTGGATCATGTAAACAGGTCTTACTTTCCATTTGTTGTGCCTTTAGCACAGCTTTCTTCTCCTCAGCAGTGCTCCCCAGACAGGCATGATGGCATGTTGCTTCAGTGAGGGAGCAGGATGTGCCCAGAAGCTCACCATACACCACATCTGCTACAGAAGGTGAAAGGGTCATTACTGTACTGATTTTTAGAGAGTGAAATGCATGAAACAGGGTCCCCAGAATTACTTATTTGTACCAGTAAGTGCTATAATTTTTAAATTAATTTAAAGATTTTTGTCTCAATCAGGAACTAAAGTTTTAAATAAGAAAGTCAGCTGCCTGACAAGGCAGACTTCCATACAGCTTGTAATATGACTCTAGATCCTAAAATCAGGGTGGATTAGCATAGGTCTCCTTAATTAAAAAGGGGGATCAATGGAATACCTTTCTTGGAGGTAGCAGATGTGAAGTGTAGCAAAGAATGATCAGGCCACATCTTAAGGGAGGCATCTTTTGGAGATTTTATTTACTAAACTCTTGCAAGTATTTACTAAGCCAGGTGATAACTTTGGTTTCAGAAAGATTCATAGCTTCACCAACTAAAATGAATTTTTATGAAGATGGCAAGTGTTAACTCTTGG
The DNA here is from genome assembly GCA_013397075.1 of Rhabdornis inornatus. Classification (NCBI taxonomy): domain Eukaryota; kingdom Metazoa; phylum Chordata; class Aves; order Passeriformes; family Rhabdornithidae; genus Rhabdornis; species Rhabdornis inornatus. The sequence continues at coordinate 132,077 of VWZS01004382.1, forward strand.
GAGTAAGGGCTTAATCCATAAAATTCTGACTTTTTCTAACTCTGAGGTTACCCTGTACCTGAAAGAAAGGAAAGATTGGTCCCTTTATAAAATTTATTCTAGAAGAATAACAAAATTGAAGAATACAAAAACCCCAAACAATTGGCTAATTAGAGACAAGATAATAAATTTTGGGACACATTTGTTTGTTTTTTGTCAGAATTAAAGTGCCTTGTTACTCAGTCTCAGTGCAGGCCAAAACTGGAGAAAATGTCACTTGATGACATTGGCTATAAATTTCTCTCCCAAGTGAAATTTATCTTTTCTACTGGTAAACTTGTGAATTACTTAAAAATCACAGCTGTGAATACTGAAGCCATTTAAGAGAGATGCTTCAAGCTAACCTGAAAGGCGGTGGCAAACAAAACTCAAAGCTTTGTGGTTTTCAGATCCTTCCTAATTCTCTTGATTATGAGATTATGACACCTTCTGGATTTCGTCATCTGTTTTGTCATCAGGAATGATATTGCAAAATTTTTCACATGTGACCTAAATTATACCAATGTCATACAGCTTTAAAGATGCGCTCACAATGAACAATAATCTTTTTTAAGATTATTTTAGGTGCTTATCCATTTTTGGTATTTGCTTATCCATTTCTGATATTTGCTTTTTTTCACATATTTTTTTCTCTTTCTCTTTGACACTTCAGCCTAAAGCAAGGATTCTTAAAATGAATCTGGGACAAAATGTGGGCAATAATCTAATCTTTTTGAGAGGATAACAATAGCCTGTTCACTAAAAAATAATTCCCCCTACAAACACCAAGGTTGAAATCAACTCTGGTAACCCATGCCAACAAAGGTACCTTATTGTTTTAGGTGGCAAGGAATTTTTGTATTTTTTCTATTGACACCTCTAACTTTATTAACAAGACCAAAATTTTAAATATCTCTTTCATATTGCACTTCAATAAATTTTCCTAACATTTTTTATACAGATTAGTATATGGGAAGCTAAAAGGAGTTTTCTACACTACTCTCCTGAAGTCACATATAAACAATCTGACCCATTTCTAATGTGTAGTTGGCAACATCACTCTGCATAACTTCATCTCTGTCTATTTTTCCATAATGCCATTGTCATAGGCACTATCTGAAAAAATAGGAAATATGATTTAGGGTGTCCTCTTAGACTTGACCATATTTTCTCTTTTTTCACTGGTGCAACAGCTAAATGGAAGTAATCTGTTTAAATTTATTGTTTTCTAGTGATTTTCACTTCTCCCCACTTGACCCCCACAAATATAACTGAAAAATCCTTAAAATGAAACAAAAAGCTAGGAAGTTTTTAATTCAGCTGTTTAATTTTTAGAATGTGTGAGGGAAATCAAGCTGGTGCAGAGCTACATTTTAGCAGTTATACCATCCTAAGCAAGAACCTTCAGTTGCTGTTCCACCAGCTTGCTTGTGTGCCAGCACAGTGGATCAGGGAGCCAATAGGGCTGGAAAATAACCATTTAAATCATTACTCCACATCATTCTGTTTTCCTGAGAACTGAGGGGATTCAGAGTTTTCCAACTTTCAGAAGGGTGTTCTAGCCTATGAAGTTTTACTGTCTGTGCTGATTTTAATCCCAGCAGGGCAATTAAATTCCAAATAAGTCACTCCCTTCCCCGGTCCCCTCTGGTAAGGAAGCAGCAATAAATGAAAAATCATGAGTTGAAGTAAAAATTTTCTAAAACCACAATTACAGCAGCATTTTTAATAACAAGAGTATAAAAAAGAGAAGGTGATTTACCCACAAATTTATGCCCACTGGAAATAAAGGAAAAAAAACTTCCCAAAGATGCTCCAGGTATTTGGGAAACAAAGGTAATGTGGTAAGGAGATCTTCCACAGCTTAACATTTCCCCTCTAGCCCCCAGCCCAAAAACTATGGAAAGCAGGGACAAAAACACCCTGGAAGTTAATTCATCCAAACAGGGATCATGCAGACACTGGCTGAGCTCAGCTCTCTGCAGCTGCTTCTGCTGCCACGTCCAAATCTCTACAACACAATGTCTGTGTGTCCATGTGTCTGCGTGTCTGTGTGTGTGTGTGTGTGTGTGTGTGTGTGTGTGTGTGTGTGTGTACGTGTGTGTGTGTGAAACACCTCTGCCAGCGTGCTGACCCTGTATTTATGCACCACAAAGTGGATCTGGAACAACTAAGAGAGTCTAAAACTCTCTGTGAGCACCCACCCATTATCTGTTAAATCTGCACTGGCCAAGTTTTCTGGGGCACCTCATAAAACAAGAGAGAAAAAAATTTTGTATTATTAATTCTTCTTGTGTGGATTCAGAACAGTTTATACTTTTATATATACCCAACCCAGAGCCTTGATTACAATAGATTAAGGTTCTGTGAAGTGCAATGGTCTGTGAATAGATAATCTTCACTGCTTTTACATCCTCCCTCCAAAAGTGAGAGAAATCTGTTTCTGGCACCTTGATTTAGGTGTGATAAAGCTTTTGAGCTTTTGTCCTTTATAATATAGGGATTCTTCTAACTTCCATTGCATTTACCTGCACATCAAAGGCTGAAACTGAAATTTTACTGAAAAGATCGCATAACTATGATAAATGCTAATTGTCTGTATGGTGTTTTAACAAAAACATACCTCAAATAATTTTTCTACATCTTTTAATTCGGGCAGTTCAGATGCTAAAAATACCCTTTCAAGAAGATTTATAAAAACTGCCAGTTTAATAAAAACCTCTGAATTTGTTTGAAATGCAACCTTGAGATCCATTGCCAGTCAGTTTTGGCTATTTCTTTTTTTAAGAATGACAAGTCACGTGATAAAGGAACAAGACTTTATCTCAAATAAAAATGGGTGAATGAAAGTATATTACACACACCATAAGTCACAAAAACTGTTGTATTACAGTCAAATTTTGCCATCATGTCCACATGAATGTCAAGCCATTTAATCACTTTGACTTTTAGTGCTTTTACAGAAAGCAATTTTTTGTTCCATAACAAGACTAATTTCTTATTTCTCTTTTAAGGTGTGACCTGTGGGAGAGCACTTATTTAGTGATAACAAAACCAAAGAGGATCTGTGTGTACAGTGTGCAGCTCCTGGCTCTCAGACCCACTGCCTGTTGGTTAATGTGCAAGGAGCATGGCAGCCTCTCCTTGCAGCACAACTTCAGGAGGACCATGATCTGGTGACAGGACAGGGTGACAGTAGAGATGCTTATTGTATAAAAAATTGAGACTGGCTGCTGACAAATAGCAGCTAACCATGTTTGCTCTAAGGCCACGAGGTAGGTGAGACTAGAGGTGGAACAAAATTAACTATACCTCCAATACAAGGAGAAACATGAAGCAAACATTTAAGCCAAGATGTTTACAATTTACCCATTATTGGTTGCCACATTTTATAATAAATATTTAATAATGTCAACTAGTTCAGTAAACCAGCAAAATATTTTTTCTCACTGAATCAAGAACGAAAAGATTTGGGTTTTTTTGTTTGTTTGTTTTTTTCTCTTTGAAGCACATCATATACTTTCCATTTTGAAACAGAGCTCACACACAAGAAAATGCCTCTTATCTTTTTGGGAACTTTAATATTTTCATTAAAGTGTTGGTTTGGAAAATATCTTTAGCGTTGTACTGCTAAACCCAGGAAAATGAAGATGATCTTCACTGAACAGTATTTTCCACTGGGGACTCCACCGGCATTCAGTTGTCTCATTTAATTATCACTTTCCTGATTCAACCATTATTCATGAGCTTCCTTGTGTTCTTAAAAAGCTCTGAGCTGTGCTTGCCAATGTTATGGCACATTATGAAGCACAGTTATGTAGCAAGAGGGAGGGGGTGATAATGCATTGGTCTATACTGCTGGCATATTTTCTGTTTGATCTCCTCAGCTGCCAGTGGAATGTAGAGCTCTTTATTCAAAATCTAATGCTGTTTCTTAAGCATTGTCCTGGTAGTATAATCCTTTGCATTGGTTCAGTAAAATAGAGCAATACTGAAACTATATGAATTGTTTGCATGGAGTTTACACTAGTTTCCATTTGACTGCATTTCTCTTTTGTAATAGTGGTGAAAGAAAAGCATGGAGAGAAAAGTTCCTTACAGATGCAAGGAAGATACTCCTGGGTAGGTCGGAGATGAATTTTAATTGCCATCAGTTCTACCCATATTGAACCTGGAGTATACACCATTTCAGATCTTCGTGCCCTATCTGCCTAATTTTAATGTTTAGATTTTTAGCTGAAGTATATGCTTCCAATGTACTAGTTTAGGATTTTTGCTGAAAATACATAGTCCAATGTAGTTAGGCTAAAGATAAAGACTGAAAGTCTAAATTAAAAAGAGCTGCTTTCCCAAATATGCCTCAAATCATGTTACAGCTTATTTAAAGTTGGGCAGAGCAACTGAAATTATGTAATTTCTGTTCTAAACCACTGAATTTAGTTTCTAATAGCAATAATCTTGAGGAAATCAGTCATTAATGAAGTCAACAGCCAGTTTGCTAGAGCGTTATCTGTCCTTGGCTTCACCCTAAGATATTAAGTCAAACCCCATAACTTTTTAATAAAGATGAATTTTTGATTTTTTTTTATTATGCCTAAATAATGAATTGGCACATATCTAAATTTCAGAATACAGTTAAGGTGGAATATTTATTTACTGAGAGTACAGAAACACTGCTATCACTTCTTATTTTCAACTATGGAAAGCAAAAACCAGAAAAAAAATCTCAGCATGTTTCTTAGCAGTCTTGCATCAAGTATACATGAGAGTAAAAGCTGATTCTCCCAATCCCATGCTAGGGTGAAAGGAAATACCTACTAACACTTTTCAGCCTGGCTGAAACATTTATTATTCCAAATTCCTCTCTGAAACATGCAGAGTTTTAAATAAAACTATGAGGCAGTTTGAAGCAAGAGGCAGTTCCAATAAATTCAGCACAGTTGCTTCTACTTCAGCGTCAAACAAGTTTCAATTTGGGAGCAAATTATACTCTAACTGAATATTTACAAAGTTCTGAAGTCTCAGTCAAATCCTTTCGTAATTTCAGTAGAGACAGTAATATTGTGTGAGTGGGAAGCTGCTTGAATAAACACTAATTTCATGTCCAAAGACATTAACACCAGTATGAGCCATGAATGAATAAAACAGGCCAGCATCTATTCAGAATTGGGTCAGTGCAACCAACAACAGAACTTGGCTCTGCAGGCTTGGCTGGGGCCACACTCGCTATGAGTAATCTGTGAATAGGAAGAGCTGCTGCAACCAAGATGTGCCAACAGAGCCAGAGCTGGGGCTGCTGCACCACCTTTGCTCCAAAGACTCCTGGACTCATGGACAAAGCCACTTCACCGAGTGAGGACCTCAGAACTAACTTCCATGCTACAGACCATTTCCAGCTCTATAACCTGTTTTATAGAGCAAGGTACTCAGCAAGTCACGCTAAGAGAGAAAGACAGCAATGAAAAAGGTAAGTTTTAAAGATAAAGCCCCAGTAAGTTCACATGGCATGAGTTTAGTTTGGAGATATTAGCTTAGATTTCTAACAAGACAATAATAACAAGCTTAGATGTCTAACAAGGTAAGAATCACTGCAATATGCAGATATTTCTCAGTGACATCACAATCTGATTGCAGACAGAGCATATTAACTCAAAATTATATCTCTACAGCATATATAAAGAAAATTACACTTCCTGAAATACACAATTTCACAGTATTTACTATGTATTTAGAAAACTGTGTTTTTCAGGTCCTGTTGTTCAAGATAGCTGGTGGAAATATTTAACCAAAACAATATGCTTTACAGTGTAAAGAACTGAGGAAGTGGAAGGGGGAGAAGAAGTGGTGTTAATATAATATATGTACAGGCATAGAAAAATTGAAAATTCAGAAAATGCAGTTTTCACAGGAAACAAAATTTTTATGGCCCTCGCTGATAGAGAAATTAATTTCAAGCTCAAGACCAGTCCATAGTTTTCATCTTCCACTTATTTATGCTTATCATATAAAGTCCTGCTGTGTAAAAGAACACATGTATCATTCCACAGGTTTAAGCAGTCTCCTCAGTACATGGGACCACCTAAAAATATAAGGAAAGAGTCATTGAATCAAATTTAAAATTCTACATGAAACCAGTGGAAGATTCTTCTGTTTGTGGTACCTGTGCCACTAATAGCTGGCTAAGTTGGATTTCCCTACTCATCGGTGGTTTCACATCCAGTTCTGTTTTAGGTTGTAGTTCAGTCACAGGAAGTTATTCTTCTGGCAGAACTGGAAGGAATTTCCTAGATATAGAGACATTATTGACTACTATTTTAACTCATACTTTTTCACCTGTGTTTAGCATCAGAAAGAGTTCAGCAACAGCCTCACACAGCACACAAACCAACGTTCACTTTCAAAACACTGTGGCAGGACTGTCCATAAGAAATAATTTTCTCTGCTATTTCCAGATAGGATTGGGCTTGGACTGGTTTTGACCAGCTCATTACTTCTCAGCCAGGCTGGAGGTCATAATAAGATGCAGGACGCTAGAGCTGAACATCACATTATCTGCTGCCAGCACTCAGGTACTCCTCTGATGGTTTACATAAATTATGCAAGGAGCTGAAGGGAAATAAAACTGATCCTTGTGCAGGGTAAGTTTATAAGTCAGGCATCAGCTAACAGAGATGCAGTTTCACAGGCAAGACAAAAGCATGAATGAATAGCTTAAAATGCTGCAGAAAGACCTAACAGATTGAGAAGAGATTTAGTGAAGCAAGATGGTAATGTCCATGGACAAAACAGTATTTATCAATGTTGACTTCTGATCTTGCTCTGAAACCAAATAGTTAAAGATTGAAACTGAAATCTGGCCCTTGGCCTTCTCTGCACCAGTATATTTGGGAATGAAAGGTTTGATCTGGCATAGAAAATGTTCCAAATGTGACACACAATCTGGCTGGCCGGGGGGATGTGCACAGAGGAGAGGAGTGATTTGATTTGTTTCTTTATTTGGTGTTTGGTTCTCTGTACTTGGAAAAGTGGCTGCTTCTTTAAAGGTGTCTGTTTCAATAGCATAGTTCATAACACCAAGGAAGCAATGAAAATCGGTTTCTAATTTTGGAATTTTGGTTTGTATTTTTGTTTAGTTGGTTTTGGTTTTGGTGTGGATTTTTTTTTATTTGTTTGTTTGCTCATTTGTTTTGAATGAAAGAAAAAAAAACCTTATAAACCTACTATGACTTCGAGAGCTCGCTAGGAACAACCTGACATGATTGTCATTTGAGTAACATCTCCACAGTTGTCATTTGAATATTGTCTTTGTCATTTTTTTGACACTTTCTCTAATTCTGAAGAGGTTTAGAAGTGCTTGACACTATTTTCTTTAATTTCTTGTTAGTGGACTCTCTTGTTTTAGTATCTTTCCAATCTAAAAGAAACATTGAATGTGACAGTCTAAAAATGTCTGTAATGCATAACAATTACATAACTGATGCTGACAATACACTACTAAAGCTTTCTAACATAACACCTTTTCTCCTAAAGCTTTTTAAAATTATTTTGACATATACAAAATCACACATGCATAGTACTTGTGCATTCTATTGAGCCTTTAGAAGCATAGGAATCATACTTTATCATACAATGATCTAAGACAATATTTATTCTCCAACAATGGCAAGCACTGTACTTTTTATTTACAAATAAAGAAAAATTTTAACAGCTTACAAACTTCTTCAAGAGCTGAAAGAAAAAGCTTTAACATCTTTTCCCAAATGTAGCACTTATCAGCCTTCAAAAAATCCCTACTTCTGCGGATTCCAAACATTTTCAGTCTGGTCAGATTACTGTCATTGCACAGAGTAGAAAGAATTTGTGTAATATGTGCAAGTTCTTCTAAAATCCTAAAGATTTACAAGAAGAATTATGTAGCTTCCCACCCCCTTAGTATTCCCTCTCTCTAGTCTTATCATAGTAATGTGTGCAGTGTCCTGGACAGAGTTACAAAAAACATATTACACAAACCATGATGTAGTGCAGCACCAAGTAAGGCACAAAGGTATCATACAGTGCTTTTAAGGATAGTTTTTAATTTCATTTGTTTTTAATTTCTGTTCCTGTGTCTGTTAGTACTTATCTTCCTCATTATTCTCTACTGTTGTTCTTGTAAATAAGTGATTTTAATAAAAATGCTGAAATACCATGCATAACAGAGAGCAATATGATTCTCTATCTCCCATAAGGTAAATTGCTTACTTTGTTTAGCTAAAATGTCTGCATTTATGAATTGGTAGACATTTGGAAAGATAACAGGAGAATAAACATTACATTAATTTCAATTTGTTGTGGTTAACAAGGCAATTATTTTTGTACTTCTCTGTTTCCCTATGTAATTCTAATCTTTGTTTATAATCCCTAATCTGTGAATATAGGGGTTTTAACCTATCCCTTATTTCTTATTTTTACTGCATTGAAAATTGTGCTGTGCCTGCTGTTGTTACATGAACATTTTCCAAATGTTTCTACATCCTGTCTGTTAATTGAACCATCATGCTTTCATACTCCTTAATCACCTAATACCTCTTTGTACAGTCGTTCCTTGCCCACCTGCCAAGAAAGTTAATGTGTTCTGACACATCAGCTATCTCCCTGCAATGCAGTGGCAACCAACCACAGGCCTGGGGGACCCAGGATCTTGTTGTTGTCACTGGCATTAACAGCACAGAGAAAGACATTTGCTGGTTTTTCACTGTATCCTATTAGCAGCAGCAGCCTTGAAGTATTTCATTTCGTCTGAGAATCTTGCAATAACTGTAGGTGTTTGGAGATTTACTCTTCATTTGCACACATGTCCCACTATAAGTAGTATTACTTCAGAAATGCCTCATTTTTTTCATGTCATGTGAATGTTTTCTTTCTTGACAGAGAGAGTGTGCACTTCAAGACCAGCCACATTTTACACAGGCAAGTTCTGAGTAAGGGGGAAGTGGTATAATGAATAAGCAAAAGTTATTAGAATAAACAGTGCATTTATAGTTTTATAATGTATCATATACCTTATTACATGTTTAATGTGTATTATATATATATTCTTGTGCAGTGTAGTTCTAGCCCAGTTAAGTGCTTTCTGCCAGGTGCCTCTGCTCTATTGGATACATTTTGCATGGCAGGTATTATGCAAAATATTGCATAGCAGCCACCTCACAATAGCATGAAGTGCAGAACAGGCTGCTAAACATGCCCATGCAGCAGAATAAACTTCTTGCACAGAGTAAGCTTTCTGCTATCACAGCTTGACTGCTGCCAGTACCCAAAATACTTCATTTGAAACTGGCTTGCGTCTTTATGCTACACTGTGTCCTAGTGGGCTTTTTACATTTTACTGTTCCTGGGATTTAAACTGAAGATACCAGTGAGAACATTTACAGTTTGTCAGATGCAAGTGGCCATCCTGGAGAACTGAGATTTAAAGGAATATTAGCTCCTTGGTCTTGCTTATTTCTGTCCAACCTGTGCATTTATCAACCCATGAGCCAGTTATGGCTGGAGTTACCAACACCTTTAATAGTCGAAACATTTTTAATATTTTAATTATTTAAGTATTTTCTACTTTTATGCTGTACTGACACACAGTAACAATAGCACGGGGTGGTGTATGTGCCAAGAACTCAATTTATACCAGCAAATTTATACCAGCATTTATTAGTTTCAAATATATCTTATGAGAACCCATCCATGGGCATCCGTTCACAAGTACAAAGGGTTCCGAGTTTTTGTATCACTGTATCTAGAAGTTTTCTCTTGGCCTCAGTCATAGTCATATCTTATCACAGTAGGCATTGCAAAAATAATTTTGAAAATAAGACACAAAATGTTGATTAGCTAATTTATGTATCTCATACAAATATTTATATATTCAATATATCTTACCATAAATGTTTAAAACAACATTCAAAACAATGAACATTCAAGACAATGCCACTTTCTGTATCAGCTCAGTCAACACAAGAAGATTTTCTTAATATCAGAATTGTAGCTAAATAAGCATTCTGACACAGATTCTAATTCAAAAAAACACATAACCACATGTTTAATCCTAAGCATTTGCATTACTACTTTCTCAGATCAAGACTTGCTAAATCTGCCTGCCTTATTATAAGGGATAGAGTTGGGGCCATTTTTTCCCACTTGGGATTGGCCTATGAACTGGACGGAAAAATTAACTGTATAAATTAAAGTGGTGCTAATAGCTTTGTAAGAGAAAGAGCTGTTCTAAATGAAAGAGGAACATTGACAGTAATTTCTGCATTTGGAGATTGTTTTGTTATCTGAGGTAACTATCTTATTTGCTTTGCACTGGCCTGTAAATGTATCATGAGAAAAATAGGGGTAAGCAATCTGTAAGCTCTTTTGTTCTCTTCAAACTATGCTTTAACATTAAAAAAAATCTGGTTTTTAGTATGTGTATTTTCAAAAACGTGATTCTATTCTCATCCGTTTCAAAAACTAGGCCAGCAATAGGCACTTTGAATATTCCTGGCCTGACTGTTTGTGTTTCAGCATATTTTTTCCAACTATCTGAAAATAAAAGTATTTTGAGATATCAATTTTAAGGCTAGCTATGCTGAAAGAAATTTTATTTTTTTGCTATAAAAATAGGAGTTAACTGATGTATACAATTCTCAAAGTATTTGGAGTATCTATGATGGAAATAGGTAGAAGTTATTCGCTATGGTTTTTATATTGATTTGATGCAGTTATTCTTTACAAATAAAGCAGGGGAAAAAAGGAACTCAAGAGTACTGTCATGGAGTAAGTACACATTCTGTGATAGAAAAGATTACCAAGAGGAAGGAAGGATTCCAGGAGGGAGGGAAGGAGGGAAGGAGGGA
>VWZS01004383.1:9543-35350 GCA_013397075.1 Rhabdornis inornatus
AACCAAAATTAAAAAAAATGGGGGGGGGGGGGGGTTTTCTTAGCAGATACCTGTCTTTCAAACCAAGACAACTTTCCTAACACCAACATTTAAAAAAAACCCCAAACATAAGCAAACCAACCCCCCCTCCCCCCCAAAAAAGAAAACAAGTTACTTATTTCCATCCCAATACCTCATGAACCTCTGATATCAAGTCATCGTCAAGAGTAAGCCCACTCATCCAACTGGTGCACATGGGGACATACCTTCACCCCTATGGCCTTGAAGAGAGCAGGGTGTCGGAGGGGAAGTTCCACCATCTCTTTGATTTGAGCCAGCTGCTTCCGGCAGCCACCAATGTCATCATAGCCCACTTCATTCAGCGACTCCTCTTCATCCTACCCAGGAGGAAGTACATTAAACATCTGAGTTAAAACAGTAGCTCAACAATCCATCCTGGTCTACAGAACCCAGGTTTTTGCTCACTGCCATTTCTTTGATGTCTTGAGATTCTCATTTTCAAGTCTTCCTGGTATCTTCCACAATTGTTTCTTAGCTCTCTCTTCCCAGACATGCAGAGGGAAATTCCTCACTGAAGCCTACCCTCTTGAATGACAGCCTCTGCTGCCAGGGCCCCTACAGACTAGTGCAAAACAAGTTGTGTGACCCTCTGATTTGTCTAGCAAAGGTGAGAAGACGATGAAGCCCAGTATAAAATATACTTATTCCTTAAACTCTAAGTGGCATTTCTAACTACCTGACATACCCTAGCTACCATGCAGTTCTCCAACATAGTGTTTTCTCTTGGGATTAACTCAAATTAACAGAAAATGTTATGATCCAGATGTGCAGATAAGATCACCCGTAACCAACTCTTTCAGTATAGCTCTACAGCATCCTTTCATTTGGCTGTCCAAATTTCCACTGGCCTTAGTTATCTGTAACATTAGGCCATGCTAAAATAAAATAACAGCCTGGAATCTCAGAGGGGCTCAGTCCGAGTCCCACAAACTGGAACTACACTTCAAGCAGGTTGCTCAGGGTCTAGCCCTATCAGGTGCTGAAGGTCTCCAGGTCTGGAGGTTCCTGCCCTCTCCAGGCCTTGTTCCAGGGTTTGGAGAAATCTTTTTCCATTGAGAATTTTCCTTGATCCAGCTTGAGTTATTGCTTCTAGTCCTGTCCCTGGGTGCAGCTCTTGGGAGAGCCTGATTATCCACACCTTCCCATCAGGCAGTTGCCAGTAACCCTGAACCTTTGCCTTCCCTTCTCCGTGCTGCATCAACCCACTCCCAGCTGTTCCTCATTCATTCTGACCTCCAGCTCCCTCATCGATTTTGGTGGCCTTGGCTGAACTTGCTCCTCTATGTCTCTGTTATGTCCTGAAGAACTTGAACTGGACTCATCTAGTGCCCAGACACGGCCTCACAAGTGTCAAATAGAGGTGAATTTCTCAAAAGGCAGAGCTAACTACAAACTAAGACTCACCCTGATCTGCAGGCAGTAAAAAGGCACCTACTTTATGAAGCATATAATCACCTTAGCCCATTTCTGAGATTTCCTACTCTGTAACAGTAAGGTGGCCAAGACCTGACAGACAATCCACTCAGGCTGCCTCAAGCTTGGGACACTCAAGGCTAGACACTTTAAGGGACTGGAAGAAAAAAAGAAAAAAAAAAAATCCATAATTTAGATTTCAAATTTCTCACTGAAAAAGGACCAATTGTTTTCTTTTCACATGGCATGAAATTTAGCAACATTGTAAGCCCTCCCTGCTATGTATCAAGGGAACTTGGGAATTAAAAGATGAATCTAAGTCCAGCATAAGATCTATGGAAGCAGATAGAAAAGAGCTCCTGCCAAAGTATGGCATCTTGTCAGCAAACCTATGCACTGGTGCTATCTCAGCATATGAGGAAGGATACTGGAAGCACATTTCTCTATCTTCAGCAGTAGCTCATCTCCTGAAACCAGAGGTTTTAATCATTATATTCAATACACAAAATGCCAAAACAGGAACTGCAAACACCGCTGCTCTCAAGGAGTGTCACTAAAACAGATTTCAGACAGAGGGGATTCAGTAGAACTGCACAGCAGAATTCTGCTCACCTCTCTTTTGATGGGCTCTCCCTCACAATGGATCACTGTGTCCGGAGCCACTATACAGTATGGGCTTGGATCTGTCTCCACCACTTTGAACTCCACTGCACGCATCCCTCCACGCACCAAGAAGATGTCACCTATAAAACCCCACATTTCAGTAGCCTGCTGCAAAATGTCAAGCCTTGCACTACCAGCAGCCCCAGAAGACAAGGAAGTGGGTTACACAGGTATACACTGCTGGCATTTTCAACACTGCTCTGCATTTTAAATTCAAGAGCTGCATGTACTGTGACCACTCAAGCACTATCAAATTTCATCGAGAAACAAACAGCAAACAAAACCAGCAAACAATAGAAAAATAATATTCTGCCTAAATACAAAACACAAAGGCAAAGAATCATGTTTCTTTTCCATCCGATTTCAATTTAACATTTCTAAAACTAGCAAAAAGCTTTGACTTAATCTAAATTAATTTTGAAGTTATTATAACTAGACTGGTTGTCTCCAGAAACAGAATAATATATGATACTGCACTATGAATCCTAGGTAAACTGGACTACAGAAGCTGGATAAATTTAACTTGTGTATATATTGTATTAGGACCTATTTGTTCCAGCAGAAGTGCTACTAGCACAACTCCAAACGCATATTTATTTTTAATGCAATTTCCCAGTTATTAATTAAATCACTTTGGAAAAAGTGCATTTAGTCAGGGTGCCAGCAAGTATATCTAATCCATTGATTAATATGTGGGCAACTCCCCAATCCCATCAAGTGGTAGCAACTCAGGAGAAAAATTTCATTAAACTGAGTTCTACCTAAACCTTTTCTGATGTCCTCCCATCCCATGTAGCAAAAAACCACAGGAGAATGTCCTGGTGTCATCTGGGATAAGAGTTCATTTTCTTCTCAATAGCTGGTACAGTGCTGTGTTTTGGATTCAGTATGAGAATAATGCTGATAACACACTGATGTTTTGGTTGTTGCTGAGCAGTCCTTACCCTGAGACAAGGGCTTTTCAGTGTCTCATGCTCTGCCAGTGAGGAGCTGCACAAAAGAAACCAGGAGGGAGCACAGCTTGGACAGTTGATCTGAACTGGCCAAAGGGATATTCCACACCATAGAATGTCATACCCAGTATATAAACTGGGGGGAATTGGCCAGGAGCCACATATCGTGGCTTGAGGATGGGCTGGGCATCAGTCAGTGGGTGGTGAGCAATTGTATTGTGCATCACTTGTATCTCTTGGGTTTTATTCCTCCCTCCCTCTCTCCAATTATTATTAGTATTATTACAACTAATATTATTCAACTGTTCTTATCTCAAACCCATGAGTTTTACTTTTTTTCCAATCCTCCTCCCCACTGGGAAGGAGGGAGGAGGTGTGAGAGAGCAGCTGCATGGTACTTAGTTGCTGGCTGGGATTAAACCATGACAGAGAACTATCAAGCTGCTCTACCAGCCAGCAACAGATATCACTCTTTCTTCTGAAGTTTAGGAAAAAATTAAATCCACAACAGCAAATTCTTACTCTACAGTTGTCAGTCTAATGCTCCATGGAGATCTGTGCAAGCTTCCAGAAATTCTTTTTATTTGCTATCAGGACTACCTCGCATTCACTGCCATCAGGACTTCAATAACAGGTGCTATTACCTTTCCTGATGGGTCTGTAAGCTTCCAGGAAATATGGCTTGAGATAGACCTCAAACAGATTCCCGGTGATCCCTTCTACCGTGTCATCAATTGGTAACACATGGATACGTTTGCCGTATTTCACATCTGGGCAAGGCTGGATGCTGCAACAGAAGAAAACTCCAGTTAACCATATCATGCTGGACTTAAACCAAAGTTTGGGAAAGGCAGTGATGTTCCTTTTCAGGCCAGTATAAATGCCAGAAAGGACCCTCCAAAGCCCTGGTGAGACTTCCCACGTGCATAAGAATGCTGACAAGGCAAAAATTATGCCCATCAAAGAGCTAGTCTTCACAACACATGCTTTCCCTCACTCCTCTCAGCCCTATCCAAAACTGCTGGGGGGTTTCATACTATCTTCCCCCCCCGCCCTGCTCTTCTGTAGCTCCCCTTTGCTGTCCCTAAGATACATTCACAAGTTACTAATGCAGCCTCAAAACCTGTAAGAGTCCTGAGCTAACTTTTGTTTCAACACATACTCCTGCACCTGGGTCAGGGCAATCCCAAACACAAGATTGAGAGCAGCCCTGCTGAGAAGGACTTAGGGGTGTTGGTGGACAAGAAGCTTGATATGACTTGGCAATGTGCACTTGCATCCCAGAAACACAACTGTGTCCTGGACTGCATCTAAAGCAGTGTGGTCAGCAGGTCAAGGGAGGGGATTCTCCCTCTCTGCTCTTGTGAGACCCCACCTGGAGTATGGCGTCCAGCTCTGGCCCCCTCAACATAAGGAGGTCATGGACCTGTTGGAGCAAGCCCAGAGGAGGCCACAAAGATGATAAGAGGGCTGGAGCCCCTCTCCTATGAAGAGAGGCTGAGAAAGCTGGGGCTGTTCAGCCTGGAGAAGAGAAGGCACCGGCAAGACCTTATAGCACCTTCTGGTACCTGAAGGGAACCTACAGGAAGGCTGGAGGGACTTTTTACAAAGGCATGCAGTGACAGGACAAAGAAGAATGTCTTCAAATTGAAAGAGAGATGATTTACATTGGATAGTAGGAAGAAATTCTTTACTGTGAAGGTGGTGAGGCCCTGGCATAGGTTGCCCAGAGAAGTTATGGATGCCCCATCCCTGGAAGTCTTCAAGGCCAGACTGGATAGGGCTCTGAGCAGCCTAGTTTAGTGAAAGGTGTCCCCGCCCATGGCAGGAGGGTTGGAACTAGATGATCTTTGAGGTCCCTTCTGTCCTGGGGTGACTTTGTCATGCTGAATTGTATCCCCATTTGTCTGTTTAGCCCAGAAATAAGTTTTGTACCTTTAAGGCTGGATTTGAGAGTGAAGGGGGGGGGAGGAGAAGTGTTGAAATGTCTGAGGTAGTTGTTTTCAAAACACAGAGATAGGAGTTCCATCGTCTTGTCCTCCTGGACTGTGTCACCGTGGTGGACAGCAGAGAGAGCTCTGCTTTGCTTTTAGTTAGTTTTTGACTAACTGAAGCAGAGAAGTTCTCCAGAAAGTTTTTTTTTTCTTCCTTTTTCCTGGAATTATTTGAACCTGCTCTGGACTGGGGACCCGGAGGAGCACCAGGAGCTTGCACCTGCGGCCCACCGGGGCCTGGCCTGGGCAGCGGCATTTTCCAGTGCCGGAGGGACTGAGAACAGACTGAGCTGAGCTACCACCCACAGGACTTTCTGAATTTGTCATCTCTTCAGAGCGGTGAGAGGTTTTGTTGTTTGGTATTGGGTTGGGTTTTTTTTTGTGCTGGGCAGTGCTGTGCCTGTTGAATAAACAGGTTTTTTCCACTTCTCTCTGAGGAAATTTCTTCCCGAACCAGCTGGGGGAGGGGCCGCTCAGGTTTGCTTCCTGGGGGGGCCCTTTGGAAGTTTTCTCCCAAATTTGCCCTAAACCAAGACACCTTCCAACCCAAACTATTCTGTGATTCTATGAGCTACTGCTGAACTAACTGTAAAGGAAAGGGAGCTGAGGGGAAATCTTTGTTCCTTCCTCTCTTTCTTGTAACTTAACAGTTCCTGTTGTTGATAAACCTGATTCTGAACAAAGGTTCTCAGTACCAACCAGGGATAGCCAGGTGTCTGTCAATCCCTTTTTGTGGAAATTAACATTTAGATTAAAGTCTGAAGGCCCCTTCCCCCTTTTTAAATAAAAATTTCAGCTATTATTTTACAATGTAGGCCAATAGCCTACTGTAGCGACACATCAGAGCATCAAACTGTGGCAGAGGCAGAAAGCTCAAACTGTCTTTGCCAGCTAAAAAAAGCCTACGTGCAACTGCAGCTGAGCATGCAAGTTTCATATGCTAGTTTGTTAGAGACTATTAAGAGATTCTTTAACTACATGCTTTACAGTGAGGATATAGCAGAAGAGTAAATGAAAAGACAGGCTGACCCACAGAAGGAAAACAGCTGACAGACTACAAGCAGGAAGCGATTAGTGCATGAATCTGGATTTTGGCAGAAACCAAGCCAAAGAAATTAACACAATAAGTACTTAAAGATCAGCAAGAAAAACTTTGAGGGGAAGAGATGTGAAAATTCTCTGACCCTTGCAACGAAGCCAAGACAATCAGTAACACATCTGAAAGGCTGAGAACCATTACAGACAGTCCAAACAGAGAAGGTGATAGCACCAACTGAACTGTCACACTAGAAATTACTCTAACAGTAACCTCATATAGAGTTAAAGTAAGGATTCACCTTTATTTTAAATTCACAGACTAGCTCAAAGCACTGTTCTGTTCCAACTACAGTCACGTTTAAAACTCGCATTTTCTAATGGTAGAAAAATGGGTAAAACAGACTTGTTCCTCTCCTCTACAGTTCATATGAAACACATTTTGTAAAGATTATTTCAGATATCAGCCCAGGAAATCTAGTGTCAGAAACCAGGCTCCCATTTTCCCAGAACAGGCACAATATTCCGGATTAGAACAATGCTCGGGAGAAATAACTGTATGCTCTCACATATCTAAACCTGCAAATTAGCATTTTTATGTTCAAGAAATGCTGACATATTTTTTCTTTCCACTCCCATCATAGAATGGAACCTGCCTCCTGTAAGCCAAAACATATCCTTCAATGCTTTCCCATCACCTTCTGCAAGCATTGTACAAAATTCCTGCAACACTTCAAGGATTCCTAATTTTAAAATTATTTTATAACAAAAACTGTAATATAAATAACCTTCAGGGATTTTTAATCTTGATACTTGACTGCTTCAAGTTTTAACTTCTGTTTGTTAAAGGGCAGCTCAGTGCTTGAGCTAGTCATACTATAAGATGAATTACAGTGTTGCTTACTAGTTTTCAGTTATCTTGCGAACATTAAAAATTTAGATGGAAAACACTTGTGAATTCATTTGACAATGTAAATTTTGGAAGAATACTATGACAACACTGGAGTAATTCAACTACCTAATTTAATTACAGGACCAGGGTTTCTGAAGGTCCCGAAGAGTCTTCAAGAATCTTGAGCATAAATTTTTAGTATTAATCTGAATATGCATACAGCCAGAAACACATGCAAAAGTAAACTGAGATTCCCTGATATAAGGCACACACTTGAAAACATTTCTGTGACCTCCTCTGGAAGATGCAAGAATACTTCCTGCAGGACCCTGTCTCTGCTACAGACCAAAACAATTCAAAGCCAAGGCACAGATTATTTAGGCAACCCAGGGATACACAACAGTTAACAAACTAGCCCTCACCTGATGACATCACCCAGGCGCACTCTCAGGTTGTTGCGGACAACCCTATTCATGCGAATCTTCTCATCTGAGCAGGTATCATCTGACAGAACAATGCAGACTGCTTCTCTCCTCTTCTTTCCTTTTAGCAGGACAGTGTCTCCTCTGAACAGCTGCAGTTCATCCATTTTTGCCTGTAACCAATAACAGCATTAGAACAAACTTTTGATAAAAAAATTGAAGGAAGCAGTTAGCAACCTGCTGAGCCCCTTACACCCTCACAGGTCTATGGAGCCAGATGAGATTCACCTGAAAGTACTGATGGAGCTGGTGGAAGAGCTCACCAAGCTACTCTCCATCATTTATCAGCAGTCCTGGTTAACAGAGGAGGTCCCAAAGGACTGGAGGTTGGACAATGGGATACCCATCTGCAAGAAGGTTTGGAAGGAGGATCTGGGGAACTAGAGACCTGTCAGCCTGACCTCAGTGCCCAGCAAGATTATGGAACAGATCATCTTGAGTGTGATCACACAGCAGAAACAGGACAACCAGGGGATCGGGCCCAGTGAGCACGGATTTAGGAGGGGCAGGTCCTGCCTGACCAACCTGAGCTCCTTTACTGACCAGGTGACTTACCTAGTGGATGAGGGAAAGGCTGTGGATGTTGTCTACCTGGACTTCAGGAAAGCCTTTAACACTGTCTCCCATGGCATTCTCCTGCAGAATGCTGCAGCCCACAGCTTGGACAGGTGCACTCTGCTGGGTTTAGAAGTGGCTGGGTGGTATGGCCCAGAGCGTGGTGGTGAATAGTGCTGCGTTCAGTTGGCAGCCAGTCACTAGTGGTGTCCCTCAGGGATCAGTGTTGGGCCCAGTCCTGTTTGATATCTTTATTGATAATCTGGATGGGGAGATCAACTGCACCCTCAGTAAGTTCTCAGATGACACTAACTTGGGTGGGAGTGTTGATCTGCTGGAGGGTAAGAAGGCTCTGCAGAGGGATCTGGACAGGCTGGATTGATGGGCCGAAGCCAATAGTAAGAGGTTCAATAAGGTGAAGTGCTGGGTCCTGCACTTGGGTCACAACAACCTTATGCAGCGCTACAGG
The DNA here is from genome assembly GCA_013397075.1 of Rhabdornis inornatus. Taxonomy (NCBI): domain Eukaryota; kingdom Metazoa; phylum Chordata; class Aves; order Passeriformes; family Rhabdornithidae; genus Rhabdornis; species Rhabdornis inornatus. The sequence goes on from VWZS01004383.1 coordinate 18,060, forward strand.
CTTGGGGAAGAGTGGCTGGAAAGTGGACCAGTGGAAAAGGACCTGGGGGTGCTGGTCAACAGCAGCTGAACACGAGCCAGCATGTGACCAGGTGGCCAAGAAGGCCAATGGCATCCTGGCTTGTATCAGAAATAGTGTGGCCAGCAGGACTAGGGAAGTGTTTGTCCCCCTGTACTTGGCACTGGTGAGGCCACACCTCTAGTACTGTGTCCAGTTTTCAGCCCCTCACAAGAAGGATGTTGAGGTGCTGGAGCATGTCCAGAGAAGGGTAACAAGGCTAGTGAAGAGTCTAGAGAGTCCGTGATGAGGAGTGGCTGAGGGAGCTGGGGTTGTTTAGCCTGGAGAAAAGGAGGTTCAGGGGAGACCTTATCACTCTCTACAACTCCCTGAAAGGTTGTAGCCAGGTGGAGGTTGGCCTCTTCTCCCAGGCAACCGGTGACAGGGTAAAAAGAAATGGCCTCAAGCTGAACCAGGGAAGGTTCAGGTTGGACATCAGGAAGAATTTCTTCATGGAAAGGGTTGTTAAGCATTGGAACAGACTGCCCAGGGAAGTGGTAGAGTCATCATCCCTGGAAGTGTTTAAGAAACAACTGGATGTGGCACTTAGTGCTATGGTTTGGTTGACATGGTGGGTGGTGTTTCATCAAAGGTTGGACTCCATGATCTTGGAGGTCTTTTCAAACCTTAATGATTCTATGAATTTAAGCATTTGAAGGAGAGTTAGTTGACTTAGGAGGATTACATCTTAGAAGTGATATACTAGATCTACGAAGACAGTGGTTTTCACTACACTAGTCAAGATCTAATCCTAAAGCCAGACTAAGGGCATGAGCTCAAGTGAATCCTAAAAGTTAGAATCAGAATGTATTTTATCATTTATTAATAATTATTATATATTATTATTTATTTGACCCACCTCCCTCACTTGTAACTGCTGCAGCTTCTGACACAAATACTTAGATTCATGTTGCAGAATTACATTTCAAGTTAAGACAGCAACAACTTGCAAATTGCCAGATGAAATGCTTTGCTTTTATAGGTGACACACCTGGGACAGTGACACAACACTGTTGTCTTCATTGATGGCTTCATCAACAATTAACCGATTAGGCCTGTTCTTCTGCTTCAGAATAGCAGTTGATAAGTCATCAGCTTTAGAGCTAGGAGAGAAAACAGAAGTTAACGAGTCCAAGTGATATTGCTCCCCCTTTCACACCCACCCGTTTTGTTCTCCATCTTCTACAGGTTTCTTTGTTGTCTTTTAGAAACTATACTTGTTTGCAAGTGTCCTGGTTTTGTCTGGGATAAGAATTCATTTTCTTCTCAGTAGCTGGTACAGTGCTGTGTTTTGGATTCAGTATGAGAATAATGCTGATAACACACTGATGTTTTGGTTATTGCTGAGTAGTGCTTACCCTGAGTNTGATAAGTCATCAGCTTTAGAGCTAGGAGAGAAAACAGAAGTTAACGAGTCCAAGTGATATTGCTCCCCCTTTCACACCCACCCGTTTTGTTCTCCATCTTCTACAGGTTTCTTTGTTGTCTTTTAGAAACTATACTTGTTTGCAAGTGTCCTGGTTTTGTCTGGGATAAGAATTCATTTTCTTCTCAGTAGCTGGTACAGTGCTGTGTTTTGGATTCAGTATGAGAATAATGCTGATAACACACTGATGTTTTGGTTATTGCTGAGTAGTGCTTACCCTGAGTCAAGGGCTTTTCAGTGTCTCATGCTCTGCCAGTGAGGAGCTGCACAAAAGAAACCAGGAGGGACCATAGCTGGGACAGTTGATCTGAACTGGCCAAAGGGATATTCCACACCATAGAATGTCATGCCCAGTATATAAACTGGGGGAAAGTACCTGGAAGAGGAGCCAATCTGGGTTTGGGAAGGGAGTCTGGCATCAGTCAATTTACTACTCAAATAGATACAAGCTATGAAGCTATCTATAAAAAGAAGTGGTCAGTGAGATGCTGCTGACTCTAAGATGCTTTGCCTAAAAGAATTAGTCAGACTCATTTGAAATCACATATAACTGCTGCCACAGAAACAAAAGTTCAAGTCTATTTAGTGTCAAAACCCAGATAAATAGGGGAATTAAATGACAATGCTGTAGCTCCCCTGACAGGAAGAGTTGTAAGAGTTTAGCCTGTCAAAGCCTATTAGCTAAACCTAGCAAGCCAGTAGAAATATTCAAGTGCTCATGAAAAATGGGGTTTGCTTTTTTTTTTTTAAGATATAAGCACCTTTTCATAATACCTTCACAGGACTCACTGCAGTTCTAGCCTACTATACCATAAGATATGCGACAGATAATTTGTTTGCATTGGCAAAATGGAGCACACGAAACAAGGAAATTGAAGAAAGGCAGATTAATTTATTTACTTCAAAATCTAATATAGCAAATAATTCATTTTACAAAAGAAATATGAACTTGAACCAACTGATTCCTAAGGAGCTCTTAGAAGTTGTACAGTAGCCAGCCACAATAGCAGCAGATTACTGTAACTTGCCTTGGTGGGCATCGGACTACTCTCTAAAAGCAGTCCAGATCTGCCAGTAACTAAGGTCAAAACAGAAACTTAGCACAGTTTGGTTTGATTCGCACCAAAAAAATCTTCCTTTGTCCTAAGCAAGCAGCAAGCATCAGCAAAGAGTAGGAAGCTTTGTGGACAATGGTGCTGGATGTACACTTTGGCTCCATTTTGCTGTTTTAGGGACAAAATAACCAGAAGAAATCAAACCTTGAGTGGAAGTGGCAGAGCAAACAGCTACACAGCATAAACACAGACTGTATCAGCAGTGCATCACTTGACATATTCACTGTATTTTTAAAAGCCACCTTTTCCCTCTCTTCATTAAAGAATGCAAGAGGTAATAAATCAACATCCATCCCTTTCAATGACCATGTGAGATGTTACAGATTCATTTTCTAAACCCAAAGAAAACACAAGAAAGGCTATTGGATACATCCAGGTAGGAGCTCATTAATTCATTCCATCTTAAACCTAAAACATGGTCCTGGTAAAGTCCTAAAAGGTCTGGGATTTCCAGGAAAACTGAGAGTGCAACAAGAAAACTGAAACCAATACATCATCAGGCCAAACGGGATCTTGTGGTTAAAACAGTGGATAAAAACAACCACCTACTTGAAGGACTTTGCCTCAACATTCCTGGACACTGGAAATTAATTTAGCATGTACATTTTAAAACTTGAGCTAAGGGACACCAAAAAAACAATTTAGCCTATTCAAAGTGTAAATGCAAATAATATCCTTCTGCACATGAAATGTGGATACAAAGGCCTTTTGATAAGAAACCACTGCCAGACTTTGGCTATATAAATAATCACTGAAACTGAGCAGCTGTCCCTCAGGATGCAGAAATTGCTGTGCAGCCTAAAAAATGGTCTGAGATACAAGATAGAAATAAATGGAAGAGGAACTGGGCAGCAAGTGGAAGCTTTTGGACCAAAACTTCCAATAAAGAGTTGTATTATATATATCTGGAAAAAAAGTTCAGCTACCTTCCAACACACAGCAGTGCTGAAGGGCACAGCAAGATGTCCACTTAGTTCTGCTGAATGTGAGAAAAAAAATTTTAGTACTGAAGAACTGAATCTGCAGTTTCCTAAGTAAAAAGCAAAAACTGGATCAATGTTGTCAGTACATTGTTGCACTTAAAGCAATTGAAAAGCTCAGAGGCATTAAGAATGGAATAAAGCTCTCCAAGAAACACAGCATGTAAGCATCTAAATGCATGGGGTCAGCTTCAGTTATCTGACCTAACAGTTCTGCTGACAAAGAAACAAAGTTGTTAAGGAATTATGACAGCTACACAGCAAAGTGATGTTATTTCTCTTATGGACAAGAGTAAGGACTTTGACAGATATGCACTACCTATCTTCTAATAGCAATTTAGAATATTATTATCACCATTTGCTATCATTGCATCTCTCCTGGGGGTTCATAAAATCATAGAATGGTTTGGGTTGGAAGGGATCTCAAAGATCATCTAGTTCCAGCCTTTGGCCCTGGAAGTGTTCAAGATCAGGCTTGATGGGACATTGAGCAACCTGGTCTAGCAAAAGGTGTCCCTGCCCATGGCAGAGGGGTTGGAACTACATGATTGTTGAGGTCCCTTCCAACCCAAACCATTCTGTGATTCTACAATTACATCACTTCATCACTTTTCTGTGTCAGAGCTCTCCTTGTTCAGCATGCGATAATGCCCAGAGGCTATGCATTATGGTAGACAGTATGAAGAGTGAGATCAGAAAGCAATTATTCAATCTTCTGAAAACAACTACCAGTGTTCAGAGCTCCACATAAAGTAGGGAACTAACTTGTTCCTGCATGTCTATGTTAAACATACAATGAAAAGTCACTGACTCAATTATTCCAGCTTTAGTAACAAAAGTGAAAACAGTCATGCCTCCTGTATGCTGGTGTCCCTTTTTATCAACACCTTTGTGAACTCACTTCCTAGATAAAATCTGACAGTGTTTTTTACCACCCTGAACATCCTAATTACAGTCTGAACTACTTTCGTGGGGTAAGTATTTAAAAAAAAAAAAATCCCTAGAAGTAAATGAGTGGACTATCTGATGATTCCAACCACTTACTGGAACACCAAATGACAATCAAGCAGCGAGTTCATACCCATGCTCAAGATGCCAAATTCTCAAATACTGTTTCAGACAGGTATGGACACAAATCCAAGAATCTCTTCAGAAACACTCTATTAGGTCTTGCAACGCTATACTCTGTGCTAAAGCTCAATTCGGCAAGATGGCTGCCAACAGCATTGACCCAAAAATTGTAACTAAGAAGTAACTTTTCCAGTTGTACAGGAACTTTTTTTTTATTCCTGTGTGGTGAGAACAACTTCACAAAAACATAAATTTCTTTTTAAAAACACTGTTCACCTCAGTCTCAAAATACACCTTTGAGACCATCACTTCCATCACAAGCTCTACCACAGACCTTAAATTCTTGGCACACCTTGCTGGAACTGACTTAAGACCAAGTGGGTCTAAATTGCAGAAGTTGCAAAAGAAAAGGAGAAGATAAACCACAGACACTAAAGAGACTGAAAGAGCCTCTGGTGAAGCCAACAAGTCACTTGAAGTACTCTTGGATTTGGAAATTAGCTTTAGGTTTTATTTTTACTCCTCTCAAGGGACTGTGAAGTGACTTGCACACGTGGGCTGGGAGCAGAGAGACCGGTATTACTCAACTGACTTTTGAGGAGCACAAAATATGACCCTCAGCCTGGAACTGAAGACAGTGAGGCAAGACACTGGAGACAAAAATACAGCTGATTGCCTCAGCTGCCATAGGGGCCAGTCTTATACAACAAATCTTCCTCTTCCAATGCCAAGTCTCTTCCATCCCCGATCCGAGGGCAGCTGCGGACCTGCGGGAAGGAGACCAGGACACGCCTCTTCCCCCTCATGTCCCAGCTAGCCGCTCACCCCAGCGCTCCGGGCTCTGGAAAACAAAGCTTTCCCTGGCTGAGGCCTAGCTCAGGCGAGACGACCCCGGCCAGGCCTCGCCCCCCATTACTCAACACTTCCCGAGGAGGTCCGGCAGGCGAGGGGCGGCGGCACCCGGGGCCCCGCTGCGGACGAGCTCCTGGCTGGGCAAACACGAAGAGCAGCCCATCCCCCTCCCGGCCCCACCCCCACTTCCTCAGAACCTGAATGACACAGCGAGATCGGGAGGAGGATTGGGCCTGCCGTAGAGCCCAGCCTGGGTAGCGCCGCGCGAAGGCGAGGTAAGGATAGGTAGGCCGAGCCAGGCCCAGCACCACCGCAGCCGGGCCTAGGCCGCGGCCTGCCGGCGGACGGCCCACACTTACTCGGATCCTGAGGCCATGGCGCTGAAAGGAAAAGAGGCGAGGCGGCCAGCAGCAGCTCCTCAGGACGGGTGACAGTAGGTTTCGGACAGACTCGCAGAAGCGATGGTACGTCAGGACGCTTCGCGCTGACTGAACCTCAAAACCGACTCATCAGAAGAGGAAACTCCACCTCGCGCTGCCTCACCCACCTAACAACAGCGTGCGCTGACCAATCAGAAATTTCGTCCGGCCACCATCTAAGCCAATCGGAAAGGTGGAAGCGCGGAGACGAGGAAAAAAAAAACAACCGCGCACTCTCCCTTCTCCGCCCCGCCTCTATCCTCTCCCAATCATCGCGAGCCAATAGCAACACCCGTCAGCCAATTGCAGTGTCTTCCTTGCTGTGGCTGTTCTACAGGGCAATACAGGTCGAGCAGCCAATGGCAAAAATCCACCAACGCGAAAATCCAGGCGGAAAGTACCACTACGACAGCCATTCGAGCTACCCTCGCCTAGTGATTGGCTAGCACCTGAGGAAAGGGAAACGTGTGGGAAGGATTGCAGCCAAGCAGGAGGGGCGAGAGGCGAGTGCTCGGAGAGCAGCTCGAGTGCGCTTTGCGCGCCGAGGCTTAGCTGACTGGACCGCGCGCCTAGGCTCGAGCAGTGAGGCAGGTTTGGACCCGTAGAAGGTGGTCTCAGCGGCCTCGGCGATTCTTTGCGGGGGACATGCCTCAGAGGCTTGATTTCCCCCCGAGTGAAAAGGTGTGTGTAGGGACCCAGCCCTTCCTCTCCATCCAAAGGTATCTGTAGGACTCCTTTCCTCTATTTTTTTTTTTGCAGGTTTTTCTTTTCCCTTGATTGATTTTTTAGGTAGTACTGGACTGCCCCACCAGGCCCCACTGCAGGACTCGTTCCTAGCCGCTCGTTCCAGCACAGACCCTGTTCCACCAGGGGTTTGAAGCTCTAGTTCCCCTTGAACCACCTGAAACAGCCATCCCTCCACAAACACTTCTCGATCTGTTTGGGCACTCGCATCCTCACTTGGGTGGCATTTCCTTAGGGCTAGAAACATTGCTGCAGCCAAGTGGCATTGCATCTACAACCCTAGCCCTGCTTATATCAGGAGGAATCAGACATGTACGATGCTTGTTCTCAAGCATCCAGTGCTGGCAGGCACTCCCTAGTTTTCTCCTAGATGCTTATGAATAATTTAATTACCTGGTGGTCTCTTCCACGGAGCCGACTAGTACTTAATCCCTGCCTCCTCTCTTCTGCCCTCCTTTTTTTAAAGCCCAAGCAGTTAAGGTGGGACTGAAGAAGTGCAGCCGTGGGGCTCTCCTAGCCCAGAGGAGTCTGTCTCTGCTGAATTAAACCTCTCCCAGCAAGGTGTTTGTCGTGGTTTAGGAATGGTACTCCCTAATTTGGTGCCCCCACCTAGACTCTCCCAAACCACAGGCTGTTCTCTCTCCCTCCCTCTTCCCGCTTCCCACTTCGTCGGGATGGAGTTGAGAATTGGAGGCAGAAGAGGTGAAGATCATGGGTTGAGATAAGAGCAATTTACTGGAAACAACAATGAAATAAGAAAAATGAACAGTAGCAGCAACAATATTAATTAAAAAAGGTATAAGAAAAGAAACTATTTACATGGAAAGCCCCCAACAATAAACAAATGCCAGACCGTTCAGTCTGCCACGTTTTCTCAACCCGGAAGAACCCCTTCTCCTTGGAAGCAAGAGTCCCTTTCCCCCGCCCCCGGCAATGATGTGAGGTGGTATAGAATAATCTCCCTCCCTCCCACTGCAAAAGTTAACCCTGTTCTGGCCAGAAACAGGACAGCGTTGTCCCCCAGCATCTGGGTTTTCAATCCCCTCTGTTCATCCCTCGCTGTCCGAGATTTTTTTTTTCTGAAGGAATTGCAGGGCAAAGTCCACTTAGGGCCCCTTCAGCATTCAGAGGAGGCCACAGCAGCTCCTACCTCACACTTCTCTGTCATGTCCTGTTTCCTCTTCCTCAACTCACCCTTCGCTTTGCAGTTCCAAACTATTTCTTCCCTTTTGTGGGAGAGAAGGCTTGCCAAAAGATTGGATAATGTGGTTGTGGGACCTTCCTCATACAAAATTAGCTGCACCAAACACCAGGTGGGAGCAGGTGCCCCTTCACCCTTGCTCACTGTCACACTAAGGGGCCCAGAGCCATGCAGTGTGGTTAGGACAGACCCCTACCCCCGGGGATAGAGGGGGCACACAGGCACAGGTCTCAACACTGCCACCTTCCCTGGCTAGTGTAAGGTGATAGAAGTCAGACCTAGAGCTGCGTGCTTCAGGCAAAACCACTTCTCTGGGCTCCAAACTACAGTGATCGAGTAAAGCACCAGTATACAAAGCACAGGTAGGACAGACAATTTGACAAACCCTGTGCATTATGAGATGGTCTGGCTCTGACACCAGCTCCCTGGAGCAGGGAGCACAGAGCTGGCCCCACTGTATACAGCAACAACACAGTCAGTGCCAATTTCAAAGGAATGAGGACATCTCTGCCCGTGATCTCCCACAAACCCAGGGCATAGCCCACAGGCTCACAGCAGCTCTAGGCAGCATCAAGGCCATGACTGCAAATGTTCACTCTGGAAAAAGGACACAGTAAAACAAATTAAAATAAAGCCTCAGATCTATTAGAAAAGGAGACCTAGTCTCTTTCACTCCTTTCACTCAAAGGGCCCTGGCTTGAAGTCCCAAAGTAATCCTGTATGCTTCTGGTAAGACTCACTGAGTGGAAAGGTTGTCTGTTCAGACATTGTTGAGAGGAAAGGTTTAAAAGCAGAGGAATGGTGAGGAGGATGGTAGATTTGCTCAACGGACCTTGTAGCTGGGAATGCCAAGGCCTGGAGGATAAGAGTGTGGGAACCCCCATATATTATGCATACTGCTGTTTATCCTCCATCTGTTTTGAGAAGTATAATCTCTGTATAGAGATAACATAGGTCTTTGAAGACTTGGAGGCCTTCTCACGGACATGCTTGAGCTCCCTGTTTTGGGAGAGTGATCGAAGGTCAGAGATTATAAAAAGCACAGAAATCACAGCATGGTGGTAAAATACACGCGTGCGGGCCCTTGATAAATGGGTGCAAACAGCAGCCCCACTGACTACTAGCATGGACTGAGCCTGAAGATGCTGTGTTCCCGTCTGAGTGTCTCCGCCCAGGTGTTGCTTCAGGATCCTCTGGATAGCGAGGTAATGAGATAAATTTACTCCTTGCATTTCAGCCACGTTTTTGTGGTGATTCCAGCTGTCTGCCTGTGTCTGATGCCTTGAAAGGCTGACCTGGAACAGAGACTAGACAGAGCAAAAGGAATAAAATAGGTATTTATTGAAAGGATACACTTTGGGCAGTGCAAGAGCCTGGCCGGGGCTACATCCAAGTCAAATCCAAGATGCATCCTGGTCACGAGTTTTTACACTTTTATAAGTTTTGGTTTGAGAGGAATGTCTAATTTGTCTTTACAAACAAGCTGTGGATCTGCTGGTAGATAAGACTAGCACTGAGAAATAAAAGAAACAATGGGATGGATTCCACTGATTGATGAACGGAAAAAGTTATTTGCCTTTACAAACAAACAGTAGGTTTACTGATAAATAAAATTGGATATCGAAAGATGAAAGAAGCAGTGGGAAAAAAACTATGCATTCTATAAGAATTAAAAATTAAAAGAGAGGGTTATACATTAGAGGGGAATTTCAAGTATCAGGCGTTCTGGGAAGTCTGTGCCTCTCAAGTTCCTCAGCCAATGGAGAAAGAGAGAGGGAAATGCGGCCAGGAAAATAGGATAAAAAGGAGGCTGCGTCCTCCAAAAATTTGAGAGATCCCAGGGGAATGCCCCATGGCCTCTCCCTTTATTCAAATAAAGCAAAAAGGACTCCTCTGTCTCATTTTTGGACATAAAACTCTTGTGTTTGTGGATTAATTTTCCTGATAGGTGCATCTACATATTGGGGTCAATTGTCCAACCACAGCCTCAGATTATGAAATCTCAACCCCCTGGCTTGCCCCCTTCCCTTAGCCGCTGTTTATGCTTTTGGGGTACTGGTTGTCCTTGATTCTCTAGCTAGGAAGAGATTGTTTTGTCTAACTACCCTGTGAAAAGAACTTACACCTAATATGAAGTTTCAGAGTTACACACTAAGCAGCAGAGAATCTGAAAAATATAAAAGCTAAAACCCAAGGCATCATGTCAACTCACACAGACACGAAACCAGGTACGAAGGGAAAGGCCTGAAAGAGACTATTGAAGCATTGAGAAGTTTACCCCGTCCCCAGCTTCTGCCCTCCCATTTGCCATCACAGAACCGGGCTTTGGCTTGGTGTCAGCCCTCTTGTGCCCTGGGGAGTCCTGCAAAGCTACAGCCCATGGTCTCTCAGAGCAAACAAGGGGGAAAGATCTTCATACACACTGGAACTGTGGATGCAGGCTAGTAATTGATGAGCTAAACTGTCCACAGTTTGAAACACAGGTATCCTGGTTTTGTCTGGGATAAAAGTTATTTTTCTTCTCAGTAGCTGGTACAGTGCTGTTTTGGATTCAGTATGAGAATAATGCTGATAACATACTGATGTTTTGGTTGTTGCTGAGCAGTGCTTACCCTGAGACAAGGGCTTTTTATTGTCTCATGCTCTGCCAGTGAGGAGCCGCACAAGAAGCTGGGAGGGAGCACAGCCAGGACAGCTGACCTGAACTGACCAAAGGGATATTCCACACCATAGAAATCATGTGCAATATATAAACTGGGAGAGGTACTAAGAAGGGAGGCCAATCTTGTTTTGGGGATAGCTTTTGCATCACTCAGCAAGTGGTGAGCAACTGTATTGTGTATCACTTGTTTTTCCTGGGTTTCTCTTTTAAAAATATTTTTATTATAATATTTTATTTTGTTTCAATTATTAAACTGTTCTTATCTCAGCCTACAAGTTTTACTTTTAGTTCTCCCCATTCCACCAGGGTAGGGAGGAGGTGGGGGAGAATGAGTGAGCAGCTGTGTGGTACTTAGTTGCCAGTTGGGCTTAAACCATGACAGTTCTTTTTGGTGCCCAATGTGGGGCTTGAAGGGGTGAGATAACAACAGATCTGACCAGACCATGTTAAAACAAGATTGTTATAAACATTCATTGTACTGGTTTAATAGTTGCAGGTTACAATGTGGATTTATTTGCTCTCAGTTGTTGCATTTTGTCTCGGGGTTGTGTTCTGTAATACCAGTAATACCTTACTTGCAGTATGTGTTCCCTGACGTAATGTTTATTGTCCTTGGGGCCTGGGCTAAGACTATCATTGTGGGGTACTTTTTAGTATTGTGTTATGATATGACAACGTCACTGGTCGGGACACCAATCTGGTGTATGTATTCAGTATTGCAGGCACCTCTGTACTTTGGGAAGCAGCTATAGGGAATGATTAATAATCACAACTTCAGCCTTTTCTCCTCAGAGGAACAACATATGGGGGAGACACCTTCCTACATCTTTCTTCCCTCCTTACTTCTTTCCTTCCTTCTCCTCCAGGCTGATTGCAGTAACGTTTGAGAACTCTGAAGATTTTGAATACTTTTGAAACTAATCTGGTCTTTTTGCTAGGAGCCAGCATGTTGCTGCATATGGTTCAGGTCTTTTTTAGGGGATGTCCAGTAGACCTTGAATCAACTACCCCAGGGGTGGAAACATAGCCTTACCATCTGCTGTGGACTGATCCAGACTGTACTGGAACAGGGTGAAGCTCTAGAACACCTGCAATACATTGATAATATGATTGTGTGGGTGTCATAGTTATAGAGATAAGAGGAAGTGTTTAACATGAAGGGTTACCCAAAATCATGTATTCTGTATCTTCTCTAAGTCAACCCGCCCAAGTTCGTGTACTGCCTCTTTAAGACCCACACTCGGGAAGTGGAATTTCTGTGCTTTAGTCCAGTTCACGGAAGGGGGGGGTGTGCAGATGCAGGGTCCCTTTAAAACAGGCAACAGACATACGGAGTGCTGTCTATTGTTCTTTCTAGGCTTCCGAGGGGGTTGCCTCGGACAGGTATCCGAGTCACAACCCAGGAAGCTTCATTTCGCAATCCGAAGCTACTTTGAAGTGTATTTCGCGACAACTTCGCTGTGGCTGCCTGCTGTTTTGCAGAGGAGGGGTCAGGCCCGCTCTCCACGAAAGTTCCAGCTGCCTGCCGTTTGCCCAGGAGGGGGGGACGAGGCTTGCCCGAAGCTGCCGGAGACTCTTAATCAGACTTTCGCCGCTGCCCACAGCTGTTACTGCCGACGGGACCTTCGCAGCCTTGAGAAATGGTATTTCGCAACCCCCAACTGCCGACCGGACCACTGCCCCCGGGAGAGCGAGCCCCTGTCGGGTGGCATGGAGCGGGCGGCTCGGCAGCACTGACTCTTTTTATTTTTTTGAAAAAAAAATAATTATTCCAGGTTTTGGCTTTGTCCCTGTCCTCCGTTGATTGTTCTTTGGGGAAGGAGGGAGTTCTGGAACCGCGGAGGTTCAGTTTCTGTACTGTTTTTACTTTGTTCCTTCTTTCAGTCACGTGGTCTGGAGAAGGGGGCTTCTCCGCCATATTGTTTTCTTTGTTCCAGGGAGGGGCAGGACTCAGCACTTTTGTATCTAGTGGTTATTGCTGTTATCTTGGTTGTTGCTGTTTTTCTTCTTAGTAAACTGTTATTTTTTTCACTTATATCTCCTCGCATTCGTCTCTCCTTATTGGTGAAAGGGGAGTGGTTAAAACTAAGGGGCGGTAACTCATTGTGGAGTCTGCCCTAATTGTCTTAAAGTATACAGTGGGGTAACAGCAGAAGTTTTTGAGAAAGAGGAGAAAATAAATAATTATGAAAGCCAATTTTTCCATAAAACAATGTAAGGTAAAGGGACATGCCCAGGAGATCTAGCTTTTAGGAATAAAATGGAAAGTGGGATGTCGTCAGATCCCAATGGACATTATTAAGATAACAGCAATGTTTCCACCAACTAACAAGAAACACAAGCTTTATTTAAGGTGTTGTGGGATTTTGGAGAATGCACATTCCAAATTACAGCCTGATTGTCAGCACTTTCTATCATGTGACCCAGAAGAATGATTTCCAGTAGGGCCCCAAGCCACGTCAAGGCTTTGAAAAAATCAAGCAGGAGATAGTTCATGCTGAAGCCCTTGGGCCAGTCCAAACAGGGGAAGATGTAAAAATGTGCTTTATACTTGTCAGGAAAATTAATCCAACCCCATGGCCCCACCAACCCTACAGAAGACCCCTCTATCCTCCTCTAACTCTAAATGGACAGCAAGTCAGTCATGCCCTGTACAACCCCACCATTCACTTATTCCCTATACCAGGCCCACACAAACACACCCTCCTATCCCCTCTGACCCCCTATGTCAATCCCCACCTGGGAAGCACTGCCCTGATCCATGCCTTGAGAAGCCAGACCCCTGCTCATGTTGCCTCTGAGCAGATGCCCATCACTTTCCAGGTTCTCAGTGATGGTGAGATCTGTGAGGTATGGACAGCTGAGTCTCTTCTCCTACCTCATCTGCAGTTTGGTACACCATGTTGGCTTCCTGCGCTTCATGGACTACTTGCAGAATGACAGTGCCATGGAAGTAATGGAGATGGCACACACCAAAATGGGTCAGAGCTGCTACCTACTGTGTGAGTGCCTGGGGTGGGGGACATCGGCTTCTGCTGGGTGCTCCCCAGGGAGCTGTGCCCCTTGTGGATACAAGCAGAGTCCCAACTCATAGCCCCTGGTCTGGGAGTGATGGAGGACCTGTTGTCCCCTGCCTCCTGCTACCCACCTTGGTCTGATGGGGAGTCATAAGAAGATGGAACAGTGACCTTTTGCCATCTCCACCAGCCTCCGAGCACCTTGGTGAGGGACATGACACCAGGGGGCCTTCCACTGAGCACATGAGGAACTGTGGCAGTACTGGAATGGTGCCCAAAGTCCAGGGGTGTGAAGCCACTCCACTGCAGTACGCCTGGGTGACACAGTACACTGCCCCTCTCTGAGTGCCCATACTCACATGCCTTCAAGGTATCCCAGGGCCATGGGATGTCTGGATGCTCACGCTACCCCCCACCCCGTGCCTTTGCCTTATGGCACCTCTCTGACTCCTGATAGATAATACAGAGAATAGAAATTTTCAGTTTCCCTGAAGTTGCTAGATAGAGCTTAAAAACTAACTAGTAAAATAGATAAAAGAATGTAAAAGTATGCACACAGGATGATAAACATAGCTGGAACAAGTGGATAAACAGATAATGAGGAATACAATGTTTTTTTTGGCAAAGCTATGTAAGAAGCAGTGCATGTTCAAAGAAAAGTTCAAGGCAAGATCATCTGTAATACTGAGGCACTCAGTGAGCATTACCACCAGAGACCCCTTTAGATGACACCCCAGGACCATAAAAGGACTTCCAGCAGGAGGCAGATGCATGGAAATTAGTTCTAGGAAAAATTATGTTTGTGTTACAATGGGGTTGGTGGTCAGAGACAGAGATAACATTACTCTCAGAGATCCTTGTGACAAAAAGCCTCCTTTATTGTTCAGACTCTCCTTATATAGAGGGTTTGAATCTCCCGGGCTTACAGATGTGATTGGTTGGGGTCTTAACACCGCCCAGCTCCCTGGCCAATGATATATCATAAACAGGTAAAGAAATTAGAAAAGAAAGGCCTCATAAAATCAGGCCTGCTTCTCTAAATTAAAGCTAGCCTGTCACTTCTTCCAAGTGCAGTTTGCAAGTTCCTATGTGAAAACAATCTTGGTATGAAAGGTTCGTTCACACAACTGTGAGGTTTTGCGGAACCTCCGGGTGCCTCTTGGGCACCCACACTGTCGGGTTATATTCTTCTTTAAAAAGCGAAGCAAGTTAATAGTTACTATAAAGTTATTTATTACATAAGCACATCAGTCTCAAAAGCAAAAACACATGGCAGAGCAACGGCAAAAGCACATGGCATAAAGCAAGTNACACAACAACCTATTCCTGGGTGCAAAACAAGTGCACTTATGTAAACAATAAGGTTTGTCCCATGAGAACCCACAAAAGAAAAATGTAAACACTTGAACCTTAGCACGTACACGCAAAATCACCTTCTGACCAATAAATGAAGTAGTAAGAAAACTAATAGCCAATTGGAGTCAAACACGAGGCCTGTAAAAACTGTATAAAAATGCATTATGTGAATAAAGAATGGGCTTTTCTCGCATGAAGAAAATGGAGTCTCGCGTGATTTATTACAGCATCTGGTGACCCGACGTGATTGCGGGAGGTGACAGCCGAGCCCGCCGCGAAAAAGGACGCGAGCCAAACCGAGACAGAACTCAGAAACGGAATATACAAAGTCACGAAAGAGACCTGATTGCGAAGGAACAGCCTGCCGCGAAAAAGAACGCAAAACGACTGGCCGCAGAATCGGCACAAAACGAAATTCAAACAGCGAATATAAAAAGTAGCGAAAGGCTATGGCTACAGCCAGCTGCAGGACGGCAAGAAACAAGAAAAGGTCACAAACCGGAAAATATATCGCGCCGTTGAGCGCAAGAGCACGGCCGGACGAGTTGTGGGGACAGCGGCCTCAAGAACCGTGGTGAGGGAACAGCCGAGAGCCGAAAAAATATATTGCGTCTGAGGAGACGCAGGACACGGTCTGAAGAACCGGGGAACATACGACCAAACGAGCCACGGAGACGCGATCTGGAATCGTGGGAGAGATACGGCCAGCGAGCCAGGGAGACAGCAGCCAAAAAGAGTCGTGAAAACTACTCTGTGGAAGACTCGCGGCACGGAACGCATACGCGTGAACGACCACACGCGTGAGGAAGCACAGCCGCGGAGGCGAGTCCGGACTGTGAGTTTTAAGGGGTTAAATATGGGGAATTTGAGATCACGAATTTCAGCTGACGAAAAAGCAATAATATATGTATGGGCACTTATATCGAGCAAACGAGATAAAATAGGATAAAAAGAATTTGTGAACTTTATTGCTACGGTGTAGAAAACATAATTTAAGAGCAGATGTACAAAATGCCTTTTCTATCGAAAGGTGGGATGAATTAGGGCAGTTTATGTGGGCAGCGGCCATAGGGGATGACATGGTAGCCATAAAATCACTACCTACATGGTATAAAAAATTACAGACCGCTGGAGAGACCGTGGTTGCCACTGTGGCCCTCGCCTTCCCCCAGAGGGTGCCTGAAAACTTTCGAACAGTGCCCCCCATGTCTGTGGGTCTGTTTCTGTTCCCTTTACCCACGAACGATGGAAAGATTACCTTTTAAGTCCGTTTTTCATGTTGAAAAGACTGCTAGAAAATGTTACAGTCGCTTTTGAAACTGCTTTTAATCTAGCCATGTGAAGATGCATGGAGAAGGACAAAGAAACTCGGATCCGGAACTCAATTGCGTGCGCCTGCAAAATAACTCGGGCTCAGTTTAGTTCTTCCCCTGATAGCGCAGGGCAGCCGCTCCCGCCCTCTGGAGAGCCACGGCGGTCGCGGGCGGCGGCGGGCGGTGTCGCAGCAGCCATCCGGGTGAGTCTTGTCCTCCAGAAACCCCCCGAACCCTCGGCTGTGCCTGGCCGCAGCTTTGCACAGAGCGTGCGGGCTCTGGAGCTGGTGGGAACCGGACAACAGTTCCTGCAACACAACTCCTTTCCGGAGCTAAAAGCTTCAATCACATTCTCTCCTGATCTTAATGCGAGGGCTTTTCAACAGACCCAGCGGTTCTTCTGGGGCGGGAGGTGAGAGCTGTGGGTGCTTTGTGCCTTTTTAGCCTTGTTCTGCGTTCGTTTTTCGGTGTTTTCTCCCCCTACTGTGTGCAGTTTTAGGGTTTGTTTTTTACTGCGTGTGCTGGTTAAACCTGGGTAAGACAGACTCAGAGAGGTTTTTCTCTATGAGAACTTCCTCTGTGAGTTGATGAGACCAATTGAAGGCTGGTTTGGTTATTGACAGTCTGAGGAACCAATTGGAGAAAGTTAGTTCGCTCCGTGAAAACACATTTTGAAGGCAGTAACCCGGAAAAAAGCTCTCTTCTGGTAGCAGTGCAGGTAACTGGGCCCGGGCCTGGCAGGGGGTAGGGCTGGGCCCCCCTGTCTGGGGAGCTGGCATGTCCCTGCAGGGAGAAGGGGTGGCCATTGGCAGTGGCTACTGCTGCTGAGCTCAGGGAGGCCTGATTAAGATCCCAGCTGTTCCCCCTCCCCCTTTCCAGCACGGCCTGAATTTCCGAGATCCTGGCACAGCTCCAGCATTGCAGCCTCGCTTTCCCCGGGTGAAATCTTAACTCTTTCAATGCTCAGATAAGACTTGCAGACTTTTCAATCTTCCCCGGAGTGAGAAGGGAAAAATAAGAGAGCTAAGTTTCTTTAGATGGAAGGAGAATGAGGAGATGCTGTGAAGGTGGCTGAAAA
>VWZS01004385.1:1085-11608 GCA_013397075.1 Rhabdornis inornatus
TATATATGATAATTAATGTTCTATTAATAAGTTAATAGAAATAAAGCTGAGTTTTCAGTAGGAAAGTAGAATAAAATCACTAAAAAAAACAGAAAAAAACCACCCCCAAATAATAAAATTTTTAAAAAACCTAAAAAAAAACCTAAAAAAATTTAAAATAAATAAATAAATAAAAGCAACACTAAACCTCCAGACCAGAAAATATAAACTGAAAAAACCCCGAACAAACAAAAAAAAACCTCGAACAAACAAAAAAAAATCAAAATCGAAGCAAAAAAAAAAATAAAAAACAAACACAAAAACCACAAACAAAATAAGGAACAGAAAAAAAAGAAGAAAGAAAAAAAAAAAAGGGAAAGGCCAAAGCAGAAGCAGATGTTTGGTCAGAGACAAAGGATAATAATTTTGTGGGATAATTTTGTGGGATAATTTTGTGGGATAACTCTGGGGCTCGTTCCTTCCTGCCTGCAGTGAGTAAGAGTCACGCTCTGGGAGGAGGAGGAATAACGGGAAAAAAAGGGAAAAATGGGAATAAAGGGAGAGGGGAGGGGAGGGGTATCCAAAGGGAATTCAGGGATATCCGCAGGGAATGGAGGTGTAAAGGGAATAAAGGGATATGGGAAAGGAATAAAGGGATTTTTAAAGGGATATGGGAAAGGAATAAAGGGATTTTTAAATTGATATGGAAAAGGAATAAAGGGATTTTTAAAGGGATAGCCAAAGTGACTGAAGGGATTTTTAAAAGGATATAGAAAAGGAATGAAGAGATTTTTTAAGGGATATCAAAAAGGAGTAAAGGGATTTTTAAAGGGATATCCAAAGGGAATAAATGGATATCCCAAGGAAATAAAGGGGTATCCACAGGGTTATCTAAAGGGAATAAAGGGATTTTTAAAAGGAATAAAGGGATATAAGGAGATATTAAGGGAATAAAGGGATTTTTAAAGGGATATCCAAAGGGACTAAAGGGATATCTAAAGGGAACAAAGAGAAATCCCAAGGGATATCCAAAGGAAATAAAGGGATGTCCCAAAGAATTAAAGGGATATCCACAGTGTTATCTAAAGGGAATAAAGGCATTTTTAAAGGTAAATCCAAAGGGAATAAAGGAATATCTAAAGGGAAATCCCAAAAGATATCCCAAGGAAATAAAGGGATATCCCAAGGGAAATTCAAAGGGAATAAAGGGAAATCCAAAGGGAAATCCCAAGGGATATCTAAAGGAGACAAAGGGATATTCCAAGAGATATCCAAAGGGAATAAAGGGAAATCCAAGGGATATCAAAAGGGAATGAAGGAATATCTAAAGGGATATCCCAAGGATTATCCAAAGGAAATACAGGGAAATCCAAAGGGGATAAAGGAATATCGAAATGGAAATCCCAAGGGATATCCCAAGGATTATCCAAAGGAAATACAGGGAAATCCAAAGGGGATAAAGGAATATCGAAATGGAAATCCCAAGGGATATCCCAAGGGATGCTCAGTGTGATCCAGAACACTGTGGGTCCATTTTTGGAGCCGGGCCAGGATTTCCCTGTGGCTCGGCCCCATTCCCTGTCCCCAGGGAGGGACTGGGATCCTCTGGGCTCACCTGGGCACAGCCATAGCTCAGCCACTCCTCCCTGTACCTGTCAAAGCCGCTGGAGCACCTGGGGGGAAAAGCAGGATTATCCAGGGTGGGGGTGCCTGGGCTTCCTCAGCTCCCAAACGTCCCAAAATCCCACCCTGGTTGGGATATTTGGACACACAGGGCCTGGAAAGGTGATGATTTAATCCAGAGGTGTGGGGTTTCCATACAGCTGTGCTGGAAGAGCTCAAAAATTCCCAAAATTCCCCTTCCCAGAGGAGGAAAAGGGTCAAGAGCTCTTCCACAAGGGAAGAGCAGAGGGAAAAACAGGAGAAAGGCTGAGCCTGAGTTTCCATTCCAGGGCCAGGCCACGAGATCCACGAGGTTCACTGGGCTCCTTCCAGCAACATCTGCACAGGAAAAACACTGCAGGAGTTCCAGATGACATCAGGCAAGCTCCAGCCCTGAGAATTCCCTGCAGGAATTCAGTGCTCTGACCTTTGGAAAGGCTCAGCGAGGACCAGAACCCCAACCAGTTCATGCAAACACGGATTTACCCAGCAGGGAAAGGAGAAACCACAAAGAAACGTCAGCTCCTGCTGAGATCTTTGCTTGGAGTCCAGTTCCCGTCACAATTACAGGCTCAGGAGAGGCAAAAACACAGATCTGGGTTGGAATCACGAGGTTGGGATATCAGCTGCAGCCCTGGAGTTTCTCTGGGAAGGATCAGGGTGGCTCTGCAGCGCCCACCCTGCCCCAGCTCTCCGTTCCCAGCAGGTTTCTGCCAGCTGGAATTCCCATCTGGATCCTGAACTGTCCCCAGGAGCCACCAGGGACAGGAGCAAACACCAGCAGCAGCAGCTGGGGCTTTGGAGGGTGACAAAGGGTTAAACTGCCAAAGGGCTGGGACTGGAGGGATTTTGGGAAGGAATTCCCAGAGAAGCTGTGGCTGATCCATCCCTGGAAATGTCCAAGGCCAGGTTGGACAGGGCTGGGAGCAGCCTGGGACAGTGACAGATGTCCCTGGCCATGGCAGAAAAGGAGAGTGTAGGGGGAGGAAAAGTGGTCTAAAGTTTTATTCTGTGTTTTTTTTTCCTTATAGTTTCTACTAATAAAGTTTCTCTTTGTACCATTTAAACTTGGGCCTGTTTTGCTTTTTTCCTAATCCTATCTCACAGCAGGAAAATTTCAGATTGTTGAACCAAAACCACTGCACAGGGGTGGCACTGGAGGGGCCCTGAGGTCTCTCCCCAACCCAAACCACTCCAGGATTCCCTGATCTGATAAAACCCCGCCTGCCCAAACCCTGAATTCAGACCAAGCAGAGCAAGGAAGGGTTTGAACAAGGCTCAGCCCAAACCAGACCCAGACAAATCTGCTGCACGCCAGGCTCGAGTTTTGCCACCAAAGCCAGAATGAAAATGTCCCGCTGAGCCGCTCCAGGTGTCCCCAGCCTGGCTTGGGGACACCCTGTGTCACCCTGGTGCTGCTTTGGGGTGGCTCAGAGGACGAGGAGGGGGCTGGGAGGTGTCCCCAGGAGAGCAGGGTTTCCACAGCACAGGATCTGTGTTACTGGGTCCCCTCCCCTGCCACCAGCTCTCAATAAATCCTTCGCTCAATCTCATTAAAATCTGTTCTGGAAAAGCCTGCCCGAGCTGGAGGAGAGCAGGGACAGCGCCACATCCTTCATTCACCCCCCAAAAATCAGGAAACCCCCCCACAGCTTGGCTGGTGCCATCCCTGATGAGCAGAGGAGCGTCCCCAACGCTGTCACCTCCCTGCTGTCACCTCCTGTCACCCCTGGAGCCCTTCCAGCCTCCCTGCCCTGCGCTCCCACTGACCCCAGGACAGGACAAGCTTCCCCCTTTTTTTAATCTCGCTGACAAAAATGTGAGTCCTGCCTCAGGTCCCAGCTTGTTCCAGGACTAAAAACCCCAGGAAATGCAACCTTGGAGTGGCTTGGAATTGGAGATCAGGCCACAGCTTAACCGTGACTGTGGGACCAAGAGCAGCACCTCAGCACCCAAAAAAACAACAAAAATGGGGAAAAATTTTTAAAAAAAGCAGGAATATTGATAGAGGAACTGCTCCAGCTGCAGGGACAGCAGCCAGGGAGGGAAACTCGTGCCAGGTACCTCTGCAGGACGTGACACCAGCTGCAGTTGAAGGTCAGCTCCGAGCTCACACACATTTCACAGCTCTGGTGCTGCAGGCAGGCTGGAAAAGAGAGAGGAGAGAGGCTCCAGCCAGATGTCAACATCTGCAGGGCACAGCTGTGAGGCTCGGGCAGCACCAGAGCACCGAGCCCTGAGTGTCCAACCCGAGCTCCCTGCACGGGGAATGAAGGGAGCAGCTCCTTCCCAGCTCTTCCCATTTTTGTTCAGCTGGGGTTTAAAACATAGCTGGGAATTAAAAAGTTGAATTTTTGCCATTTCTTGTTGTTCCTCGAGGGGGAAGGAGCTGAAGCCACCCCCCTCCAGGGGCTGTGCCCACTCCAAGGGGTCCTGCAGGAACTCTCTGATCACAGAGCACCAACATTCGGCCCAGAAAAGGTGGCCAGGAAGGGCTTGGATGCCAAAAAAATTCAAGGAGAGGAGGAGTTTTCACCAGGCCCTGAATGGCAGAGCCCAGAGTGGGTCTGGTCCCCATTTCTGGGGATGGAGGTGGAATGACAGGACCGGGTCCTGCTGGAGGGCAGCAGTGTCCCCATCCCAGCTGGGACACCTGGAACAGCTCCCCCCGATCCAGGTGATCCCTCCTGGGCTCCCTGTTGTGCCCCTGGCACCTGGGCAAGCTCCCCCACACCTTGGCTACCTGCCCACACTCTCCAGTGGCCTCCTCTCCTCATGTCCTCTCCCATCCTGAGATCTTCCCGAGGCAGGGAACAACCTCAGGGCTCTGCAGAGCCTCAACCCCTCCCTTCTGACCCAAAAAAAGGCTAAAAATTGAACCCCCAGAAGGAGCATCAGAGTCTGCTTCTCCATTACTCCTCTGCATCGCTCCCAGCTCCCTGAGCTGCCAGGATAAAAACAGGGAAAAACAAACCTCCAGCAGAAAAAAAACAAAAAAAACAAAACAAAAAAAAAAACCAAAAAACAAAACAAAACCGAGAGTTCTTGGCAAATGGTTATTTATGTTCTGCTTGCAGAAACCTGCCTGCTGCTAAAATTGTCACCAAACACCCCGGGGAGAGCGTTTAATGCAGCCCCTGGTGTCTCCATGGCAGATTTACTCTCAGCCCGGATTTACGGGCGGCTCTGCCTCGTGTCCTTGGATCCAGCCACTAAAAACTCGTCTAAGGCACCTCCCAGAAATCCCAGCCGGGTGTGGGGGCGTTGGGAACGTCTCCTGAAGTGAACTGGTGTCCAGCAAAATCAGCTGCTGCTCACGGAGTGATAACAAAAAAGGGATTTCAGTGGGAAGAGCTGGCAGTGCAGGGAGTGAGGGATTGAGGAGTGAGCAGGAGGAGCTCAGGACAAAGTTTGGGATCCCCCAGGGCCATCATCCAGGAAGCACTGTCCTTGTCCCTTCCTGGGGACCTCTGAAGAGGAATTTCCTGCAGATCCCTCCTTTATCAGCTCTTCCCATGCTGCATCCCAGCCTCCTGCCTGAGCTGGGATTTGGGGTTTCTGTTGGCTGAGGTTGGTTCCAGAATCATCCTGGATCCATCCAGGCAGGGCTGGATGTGGGAGAGTGACAGCTGGGGACACCAGGGTAGGGGGGAGCTGATCCTTGGGGACCCCAGGACAGGGTGAGCTGATCCTTGGGGACACCAGGACAGGGTGAGCTGATCCTTGGGGACACCAGGACAGGGTCAGCTGCACTTGGGGACACCAGGGTGGGGGTGAGCTGATCCTTGGGGACACCAGGACAGCGTGAGCTGCTCCTCGGGGACACCAGGACAGGGTCAGCTGCACCCTGGGGACACCAGCACAGGGCGAGCTGCTCCCTGGTGACACCACCCCCTCTCTCCACAGCTCCACAGACCCAAACACCAGCAGATGAGCAGCATCACCCTCCCAGCACCCCTGGCCCTGCCTCGGCTGCCCCTTGGGCTGGAAATCCGAGCCTGCTGTGGTTTGTGGGTGGAATTCGGGTGGAGAAGGAGCCGTGGGACTCACTGGGCAGCGGGGTGAACTCCACAGCAGACAGGCTGGTGATCCTGCTGGTGTCCAGCTCCACACGGTGGTACTCATAGATCGTCCTGCGCCGGGACTCTGCAACAGAGCCTGGCCTTCAGAGAGGCCACAAAGCCCCCCTGCCCTCCCCAGCCGGCCCGGGGGGACCCCTGGAAGGAAAAGGTGGCCCCAGGTGTGGGGTTGTTCCCTTGGGGGGCTGCAGGGGACACCAGCACAGGGTGAGCTGATCCTTGGGGACACCAGGGTGGGGGTGAGCTGATCCTTGGGGACACCAGCACAGGGTGAGCTGATCCTTGGGGACACCAGGGTGGGGGTGAGCTGATCCTTGGGGACACCAGCACAGGGAGAGCTGCGCCCTGGGGACCCCAGGACAGGGTGAGCTGATCCTTGGGGACACCAGCACAGGGCGAGCTGCTCCTTGGGGACCCCAGGACAGATTCCCTGTCCTGCTGTGCCAGAGCAGCTCGGAGCTCGCCCAGCCGCTGTGTCCGAGCCCAGGCTCCGGGCAGGGCTGCGCTCCCGCCCTGCTCCCAAACAAGCTCCAAGCAAACATCGCTGGGCTCTGACTCACGGCCGGAGCCTCCCCGGAGCTCCCGCAGCCGCTTCCCCCCAAAAATCTCGTCCTGCTCTTCCCCACCTCCCTCGGGTGTGCCCCCTTCACCCCGGGCTCTGTCCCGTGTCCAGGGTGGTGACACAGCCCCGGTGCTGCTCCGGCACCATCCCAGCGCTCCTGCCAGCCCGGGAATGTGAGGATGAGGAGTTCGAGCATCCTCCGCTCCTCTCCATCCCTGTTCCTCCACCCCTGCCCGCTCCTGCATCTCCTCTGCCCTCACGTCCCCGGGCAGGGCTCGGGAATTCCGCAGGGATGGAGGGAGAGGCTCAAGGAGCAGGAGGAGCCGCCCAGCCCGGCCGGGCTCTGACACAAACCACGGGAACGGGAACAAACCAGATGGCTCCAGAAAAAAACAGGGAAAAGCCGGGAGGGAGGAGCGGGGTTGGAGCGTGACTGGAGAGGCTGAGAGGGATTTTTTGGGTTGTCCTGCAGGTCCGGGCACACGGAATAAGAAATATGGATAAGGACATGAGGACATGGATGTGAGCATTGCCACATCCTGCTGACAGTGGGGCACAGCCCTGACACGCACGGGGGCAGCTGCAGAACCCCCAAAATTCCCATGTCTGGGGAATGGGGCACCCTGCGCCCCCCGAGCCTCCCGGACATCTGCAGCTTCCTCTGGAATCGAAGAAAAATTGGATTTTTCTCCTCTTCCTCATCATGAGAATAGGGAAGAGCTCGGCTGTCCATGGAGGTTCTGGATAGGGCAAAGTTTCAGCCAGAGCACGAGGCTGAGGGATGGTCTTGGCCACGGGGAGATTGATCCCGAAAAAGAATCCCAAAAAGGGAATCCCAAAAAGGGAATCCCAAAAAAGGAGTCCCATAAAGGAAATCCTAAAAAGTGGAATCCCAAAAAGGGTGCAGAGGGACACGAGGAGCAGGCAGACCCCACACACCTCCCCACACTCCCTGGGAATCCAAGCAGGGCATCCTCACATCCCCAAATCCCCAAAGATGAGGATCCCACCCCTGTCCTGGTGGGATCAGCTCCTGCAGGGATTCACCAGGCACGTCGGGAGAGAATCCCAAAAATTGATCCCAAAAAGGGAATCCCAAAAAAAGAATCCCAAAAAGGGAATCCCAAAAAGGGAATCCAAAAGAATCCCAAAAAGGGAATCCCAAAAAGGGAATCCTAAAAGGGTGCAGAGGGACATGAGGGGCAGGCAGACCCCGCACAGCTCCTCACACTCCCTGGGAATCCAAGCAGGGCATCCTCACATCCCCAAATCCCCAAAGATGAGGATCCCACACCTCTCCCTCCCCACCTGCCCCTGTCCCGGTGGGATCCTGGTGGGGTCAGCTCCTGCAGGGCCTCATCAGGCACATCAGGAGGGAATCCCAAAAAGAGAATCCCAAAAAGGGAATCCCAAAAAGGGATCCCAAAAAGAGAATCCCAAAAAGGGATCCCAAAAAGGGATCTCAAAAAGAGAATCCCAAAAAGAGAATCCCAAAAAGAGAATCCCAAAAAGAGAATCCCAAAAAGGGATCCCAAAAAGGGAATCCCAAAAAGGGAATCCCACAAAGGGACTCACCAGGCACATCAGGAGAGGGGTTGAGGACCATGAAGGCGTCGGACAGCCCGGCCTTCACGGGGTGCTGGCTGGGGCTGATCTGCAGCACTGGCACCGGGATCTGCACGGGGACAGGGGATGGGACAGATCCCAACCCCGCTCCTGAGCCTCCAGGAATGTCCAATCCCAATCCCAATCCCAGGGTCCCCCAAAGGACCCTCCTGCCCCTGAGCCTCCAGGAATGTCCAATCCCAATCCCAATCCCAGGGTCCCCCAAAGGACCCTCCTGCCCCTGAGCCTCCAGGAATGTCCAATCCCAATCCCAATCCCAGGGTCCCCCAAAGGACCCTCCTGCCCCTGAGCCTCCAGGAATGTCCAATCCCAATCCCAATCCCAGGGTCCCCCAAAGGACCCTCCTGCCCCTGAGCCTCCAGGAATGTCCAACCCCATTCCCAGGGACACCCAAAGGATCCTCCTGCCTCTGAGCCTCCAGAAATGTCCAATCCCAATCCCAGGGACCACCAAGGGACCCTCCTGCCCCAGCTCCTGAGCTTCCAGGAATGTCCAACCCCAATCCCAACCCCACAGGGACCTCCAAAGGATCCTCCTGCCCCTGAGGCTCCAGGAATGTCCAACCCTATCCCCAGGGACCCACAGGGACCCTCCTGTCCCTGAGCCTCCAGGAATGTCCAATCCCAATCCCAATCCCAATCCCAATCCCAGGGTCCCCCAAAGGACCCTCCTGCCCCATCTCTCACCTCCTTGTAGCCAAAGACAATTCTCCCGCTGCTGTGCAGGGCAGCCTGGAAGGTGAAGCTGCCGANAAGGACCCTCCTGCCCCAGCTCCTGAGCCTCCAGGAATGTCCAACCCCATCCCAGGGAATCCCCAAAGGACCCTCCTGCCCCTGAGCCTCCAGGAATGTCCAATCCCAATCCCAACCCCACAGGGACCCCCAAAGGATCCTCCTGCCTCTGAGCCTCCAGAAATGTCCAATCCCAATCCCAGGGACCACCAAGGGACCCTCCTGCCCCAGCTCCTGAGCTTCCAGGAATGTCCAACCCCAATCCCAACCCCACAGGGACCCCCAAAGGATCCTCCTGTCCCTGAGCCTCCAGGAATGTCCAATCCCAATCCCAATCCCAATCCCAATCCCAGGGTCCCCCAAAGGACCCTCCTGCCCCATCTCTCACCTCCTTGTAGCCAAAGACAATTCTCCCGCTGCTGTGCAGGGCAGCCTGGAAGGTGAAGCTGCCGACGTCCTCCCTGCCCTGGAGATAAACCTTGTCCCACTGCACCACAAACACCGTCCCTGGGGGTGACCACAGCTGCTCAGCCCTTCCCTCTCCCCCAGCTCCTCATCTCACCACCCTGACCCCCCTCTCCTGCCCATGAGGTTCCATCTCACATCCAGCACTCACTGGGAGCAGAATAAAACATCCCTGACCCCTTGATTAGGGGCTGAATATCCCCAAATTCCCGATTGGCGGATGAACGTCCCCAAACTCCTGATGAGAGGATGAACATCCCCAAACTCCTGATCAGGAGTGAACATCCCCAAACTCCTGATGAGAGGATGAACATCCCCAAACTCCTGATCAGGAGTGAACATCCCCAAACTCCTGATCAGGGGATGAACATCCCCAAACTCCTGATCAGGGGATGCACATCCCCAAACTCCTGATCAGGGGATGCACATCCCCAAACTCCTGATCAGGGGATGAACATCCCCAAAGCCCTGATTAGGGAATGAACGTCCCCAAACTCCTGATCAGGGAATGAACATCCCCAAACTCCTGATGAGGAGTGAACATCCCCAAACTCCTGATGAGAGGATGAACATCCCCAAACTCCTGATCAGGAGTGAACATCCCCAAACTCCTGATCAGGGGATGAACATCCCCAAAGCCCTGATTAGGGAATGAACGTCCCCAAACTCCTGACTGGGGGATGAATGTCCCCAGGCCCCCTCCCCACACCCCCAGCCCCTCTGGGAGCCCCAGGGGGCTGAGGAAGGAGCAGAGGGGGTGGCTGGAGCTGGACTCTCACCGTTGTCCAGGTACTGCACGGTGGAGTTGCGGGAGTAGCTGGGGTTGAAGTTGGCCATGAGGGGGGCGATGTACTGAGTGGCCGTGAGCATGCGGTGGATGACGTCCCCCACGAAGATGAAACCTGAGCAGGGAGGGGATGAAGCAGCACACGCTCCCCCTCCCCACCCCAGCACCTTCCCGGCTCCTTCTGGTCTCCCACCACCCCACCCTGCCTCGCCCATCCCGGTTTTTACCCCTCTGGGTTTCCTCCGTGACCCCCCTGTGTGTCTCTGCAGGAACAGGGAGCAGCAGCTCCTGACCCCCCGAGGAGATTTGGGATGCAGGGAGGTTGGAAGGGCCGTGTCCCCTTCTGCGAGCTCCCTGGGGCTCAGGGATGTGGGGTGAGGTCGGAGCAGGCACCGGAGCCATGCACAGCTCCTCCCTGTGGGCATCTCATTCCATCCATCCCATCCATTCCATCCTAATCCATCTCATCCCATGGATCCGTCCCATGGATCCCATCCTGTCCCATCCCGTCCCATCCTGTCTCATGGATCCCATCCCATCCTGTCGCATCAATCCCATCCCGTCCCATCCTGTCCCATGGATCCCATCCCATCCTGTCACGTCCCGTCCCATCCCGTCCCATCCCATGAATC
>VWZS01004386.1:0-11552 GCA_013397075.1 Rhabdornis inornatus
ACATTGGGGACATTTGGGACATTATTTGGGACATTATTCGGGACATTGGGGACATGAATTCCCTGTAAATTCCCGGTGAATTCCCAGTAAATTCTCTGTAAATTCCCTTTAAATTCCCTGTAAATTCCCAGTAAATTCTCTGCAAATTCTCTGCAAATTTCCTGTAAATTCCGTCTAAATTATCTTCAAATTCCCGGTAAATTCCCTGTAAATTCCCGGTAAATTCCCGGTAAATTCCCGGTAAATTCCCGGTAAATTCAATTCCCCAGTCAACAAAACCCCATTGAAACAGCAACAGCAGGATCGGGGCGGGAACCAGGAGGGAAAAGCAGCAATTCCCAAAAAAAAAACCCAATTCCAACACTTTTCCTGGTTTGGGTGGGCTCAAATCGAGCAGGTCTGGGAATTGCCGTGGGAATGAACCCGGCCCGGATCCTTCCCTTGCCGAGCGTTAAATAAACTCTGGGATTATCCAAGGCCGTAATTATCGGCTGATAATTGCCCGGAACGTGGAACGAGGAATCCTGATCCCAGATCCCAAATCGCTTCCGAGCCGTGCCAGGTCACGGCAGCGCCGCGGGAAAACCAAATCCTTCCCTGCTCCGCTGAGCTCGGCTTTTGGGAGCTCCAAACCCGGATTTCTCCCGAAAATATCGAGGAAAATCGGGATATTCCACCCCAGGGAGGATAAATTCTATTCCTGCTTCATAAACGATCTCCAAACCCGGATTTCTCTGGAAAATATTGGGGAAAATCGGGATATTCCACCCCAGGGGGGATAAATTCTATTCCTGCTTCATAAACGATCTCCAAACCCGGATTTCTCCCGAAAATATCGGAGAAAATCGGGATATTCCACCCCAGGGGGGATAAATTCCATTCCTGCTTCACAAACGATCTCCAAATCCAGATTTCTCTGGAAAATATCGGGGAAAATCGGGATATTCCACCCCAGGGAGGAGAAATTCTATTCCTGCTTCATAAACGATCTCCAAACCCGGATTTCTCTGGAAAATATTGGGGAAAATCGGGATATTCCACCCCAGGGAGGAGAAATTCTATTCCTGCTTCATAAACGATCTCCAAATCCAGATTTCTCTGGAAAATATCGGAGAAAATCGGGATATTCCACCCCAGGGAGGAGAAATTCTATTCCTGCTTCATAAACGATCTCCAAATCCAGATTTCTCTGGAAAATATCGGAGAAAATCGGGATATTCCACCCCAGGGAGGAGAAATTCTATTCCTGCTTCATAAACGATCTCCAAATCCAGATTTCTCTGGAAAATATCGGGGAAAATCGGGATATTCTGCTGCAAGGAGGATAAATCGCGTTCCTGCATCCCAAATGAGGGACCTGGGGACCGCTCTGAGGCGCCGGGGGTGAATCCAGCGGCTCCCAAAGCCCCGAATCCCGGGAATGTCGCGGGGCCCTGGGGACACGGGGCTGTGTCCCGGTGACGTCAGCGCGGAGCCGCTCCTGCCGCGTGTCCCCGCGTGGCGACAGCGGGCACGGCCGGGCACGGCGGGTGGCAGCACGGGGACAGCGCCGGGCCGGGCAGAAAAACCGGGATTGGCTCCTGGAGCCTTTCCTTAAAAACCGGGATTCGCTCCTGGAGCCTTTCCTTAAAAACCGGGATTGGCTCCTGGAGCCTTTCCCTAAAAACCGGGATTGGCTCCTGGAGCCTTACCCTAAAAACCGGGATTCGCTCCTGGAGCCTTTCCCTAAAAACCGGGATTCGCTCCTGGAGCCTTTCCCTAAAACCGGGATTCACTCCTGCAGCCCTTCCTAAAAAAAGCCGGGATTCGCNCCCACTGAGGTCCCTTTGTCGCGGCCCCATCCCGATTATCCCGGGCCCACGGGGACACTCCCGAGGTCACCCGGGTCACCTGCCCCGGCCAGGTGAAGTTTCGGGGCCGGAATTCCAGCCCGCCTCTCCCGGGAGCTTTGCTCCCTTTCATTATTTTTTTTTCCCACCTTTCTTTGTTAATTATCGAATTGTCCGGGGGTTCCTGCTGGGACATCATTGTCACCCCCCCGGGCCACAGAGGTGGCACCACCCCTGGTGCTCCTTTTGGAGCAAAATTCCAAGTTTTCCGTGGATTTATGACCTTTAAACCCTGCCAGGCGCGGGGTGGGATTTTGGGGATGATTCTGGAAGGTCCCGCCCAGCTCGGGATGTTTTGGGACACTCAGCGACCGCGGATCCCGAGGGAATGCGTGAATCCCAAAGCGGGAATCGCTCGTGGATCCCGAGGAACATTCGGGATCAGCAATCCCAGCACGCGAGGGAAACTCGGGAGCTGGAAAATCCGGGAATCCCGGCCAGGGTGGGAAAAGGAGGGAAGGGCTCGGCCCAGGATCCCCGGGAAGGGGCAGGAACGGGACAGAGCAGCCCAAAATCCCAAAAAATTACCCGGGATCTGTCCCAGCGCTCCCCAGAGCCGCCCTCAGTGCCCTTTTCCAGCCGGGAATGCCGCAAGGAGCGTCCCGGGGGAGCCCTCCCCATCCAGCCCCGGGAAAAATCCCGAGGTGTGAAATTCCCGAGGTGAAATTCCCGAGGTGTGAAATTCCCGAGGTGAAATTCCCGAGGTGTGAAATTCCCGAAGTGTGAAATTCCAGAGCCGGCTCTTTCCCAATCCCGCGGCTCGGGGCAGCTTTTCCAGCAGCTCCAGCGCAGGGATGGGAGCGCTGGGAATGCTCAGCACCCCCTGCCCAGGGAGCATCGGGCTGGAATTCCGCGGGCTGGGCGGGAATTCCCTCGTGCCCGTGAGGAGAATTTCGGGAATTTTCAGGGAGAAGCCAAAAGTCCTCAAACAGCCCCAAATCCCGGGAAAGGGAGAAGCGATGGGGAGGGAGAACCCGGGAGCCGGGGAATCCATCCCAGCCGTGCAGAAAGGGATCGGGGCTGGGAAAAAGCGCTGGGTTCGTTCTGATCCCGCTGGTCTGCGGGAGCTGGGCCGGGCTGGGCTGAGCTGAGCCGAGCTGAGCCGGGCTGAGCCGAGCTGGGCCGGGCTGGGCTGAGCTGAGCCGAGCTGAGCCGGGCTGAGCCGAGCTGGGCCGGGCTGGGCTGAGCTGAGCCGAGCTGAGCCGGGCTGAGCCGAGCTGGGCCGGGCTGGGCTGAGCTGAGCCGAGCTGAGCCGGGCTGAGCCGAGCTGGGCCGGGCTGGGCTGAGCTGAGCCGAGCTGAGCCGGGCTGAGCCGAGCTGGGCCGGGCTGGGCTGAGCTGAGCCGAGCTGAGCCGGGCTGAGCCGAGCTGGGCCGGGCTGGGCTGAGCTGAGCCGAGCTGAGCCGGGCTGAGCCGAGCTGGGCCGGGCTGGGCTGAGCTGAGCCGAGCTGAGCCGGGCTGAGCCGAGCTGGGCCGGGCTGGGCTGAGCTGAGCCGAGCTGAGCCGGGCTGAGCCGAGCTGGGCCGGGCTGGGCTGAGCTGAGCCGAGCTGAGCCGGGCTGAGCCGAGCTGGGCCGGGCTGGGCTGAGCTGAGCCGAGCTGAGCCGGGCTGAGCCGAGCTGGGCCGGGCTGGGCTGAGCTGAGCCGAGCTGAGCCGGGCTGAGCCGAGCTGGGCTGAGCTGAGCCGAGCTGAGCCGGGCTGAGCCGAGCCGAGCCGAGTTAAGGCAGCGCCGCCTTTAATCCCGCTCGCGGCTCGCAGCGCTGAGTGTGCAGCCCTGGGACGGGCGCGATCCCTTTGATTCCCTTGGCAGCTTTGGGGTGGGAGGATTTCATCAGAAAACACGGGAGGCTCCGGTCCTGCCCGGGAACAGCCCCCGGACATTCTGGCCACGGCAGCAGCCAAGGGAGGCACCGCCTGCTCCAGGAGTTTCAAGGAAGCTTTCCCGGCCCGGGAGCTTTGCCCAGCTTGCAGAATCCTTGGCTCCAGCCGGATCCTCCATCCAGGCAGAGGCTCGGAGGTTCCTGCAGGTAAATTCTGCCTCCCTGCCCCCTCCTGGGATGCAGCAGGAACCTGCACGTCCCGGGAAGCGCGGTCGCCACCCAGAATTCCAGGATGGAGCCTCAGCTCCACCACGAGGAGCATTCCCAGGGACACAAACACCGGGAGAGCCTCGGATCCAGGCCCTGGGGTGGAGAAACACAAAAAGAAGGGAATTTCTGCTCGGGTCGGATGGATAAACACACACAAAAAAGGGAATTTCTGCTTCGGTTGGATGGATAAACACAAAAAAAAAGGGAATTTCTGCTCGGGACAGGGAGCTGGGGATGCACCAGGGAGGGATCCTCAGGGAATTTTGCCTTTCCACAGGGCTGGAATATCCCGGCTGGGAGGGACCCACAGGGATCACCAGAACAAATCCCTGCAGCCCCTGGATCCAGGAAGGAAAACGTCCCTGGCTGTGTCCCACGAGGATGCAGCTCCACGCGTCGGGATCCGGGCAAAGCCTCCCGGCTCGTGCCCCTGCGGTGACTCAGACTTCCCTCAATCCCTGCTCCCCTCTGGAATCCTCAGCATCCTCAGGGAGCCAGGGACACCCGGAGGCTGCTCAGTGTCCCAAAAATTCCTGAGATTCCCTTTTCCACTGGACGACATTCCACGCTGGGCAGTGCAAAGCGGATTGGGGGATGGGAAGCAGTGGATGCTGCTCCTGTTGGGATTCTGATCCCTTTGGGATTCTGTTCCTTTTGGGATTTTGATCCTATGTTCTCATTTGGGATTCTGTTCCTATTTGGGATTCTGTTCCCATTTGGGATTCTGTTCCCTTTGGGATTCTGGGAATGCCCCCAGGTGTCCCCCAGAGCAGGGGCAGGTCTGAGCCAGTCCAGTTGTCCGTCTCCAGGGAAACCCAAGGAAATCAGGCTGGAAGTGGAGCTGACAGGGAACTCCCTCCTCAAATCCCTGAAAAAGCTGGAAAAGTCCGAGGCTGGCTCTGGAATCCAAGGCTTGGCCCCAAACCCGTCGGTGCTCATGGAAAACTCCCCGGCCTGGCCTGGATTTTCCATGAGCTCTGCAGAGCTCGGGATGTCTCATCCCGGCTGTCTCAGAGCCCGGGAAGGTTCCTGGCCCCAGTCCTGGCGTGTCCCCATTCCCGGCTGCAGCGGGATGTGACACTGGTGTCACCTGGCACCGGCCCTGGGCCGGCTCCAGCCTCGGGATCGGGAATTTCTGCACCTGGAGAAGATCCCGGGCAGAGCCGGGGGCCGAGGGGTGGGAAATATCCCAGGAAATGTTCTGGGAATTATCCCAGGAAATATCCCAGGTGCTTTTCCCGGGACAGGAGCCAGCGCTGGTCACTGCTGGTGGCTTTGGCTCGTGCCAGGACTGGCCTGGAACGAGCCCAGGACCAGGAGGGGACACCCAGAGGGTCCCGAGGGCCGGGAATTGTCCTGGCTCTGCTCCAGCGGGAAGGGATTCGGCTCTGGGAACACGCAGGTGGCACCGAGGGGGTGACACCAAAGCAGTGTCACCAAGGTGGTGGCACCAAGGCCATGTCACCTCTCCCCCCATCCCCCTCCCCTGTGGGATCCGTGGGATTTTCTCAGAATTCCCAGAGCAGCTCCCGGAGCTTCCCCAGCCCCGAACGCCCTCGGGCAGCCCGGGGGGGATTTGGGGTCCGGGACAAAGCCAGGCCGGGGCTGTCCCCAATGTTCCTTTGGCACCCGCGGCTCCCTCCTGGAGCTTCCCACAGCGAAATTCCCGATGAAACCTTTCC
The DNA here is from genome assembly GCA_013397075.1 of Rhabdornis inornatus. Taxonomy (NCBI): domain Eukaryota; kingdom Metazoa; phylum Chordata; class Aves; order Passeriformes; family Rhabdornithidae; genus Rhabdornis; species Rhabdornis inornatus. Next base: position 5,661 of record VWZS01004386.1, read on the forward strand.
CTGCTCCCCTGCAGCCCCTGGAACAGGAGGAGGCTCCGACTGCAGGTGCCGAGGATGAGGAGCAGGAGGGGAGGAGGGAGGAGCCGCTCCGGGAACTCCGGGAACTTTGGGAACGTGTTTTTCCAGAGGTTTCCCAACCCTGCCCGGCTCAGAGGCCTCTGGCTCCCCCGTGGGTCCCCCCAGGAATTTAACAAGGAGAAGGGAATGGGAACATCGGGGCCGTAAATTGAATTTCCAGGGGGGAAATGTTCACGGGGAGATGTCCCAGGAATAAATAATAATAATAATAATAATAATAATAATAATCCCAGGGGAATAAAAGCAAACCTGCATCCAGAGGGGAATGAAGGGATTTGTTCCTGCCTGGATCCCACAACTTCCCCAGCGAATCAAAGAACTGGAAACAAAAATAAATCAAACCCAAAGGATGATTTAATGGAGGGGAGAGGGGCAGGAGCTCCAACTGGATCCAGTTTGGATTCCCAAATCCCAAATCCCAAATCCCAAATCCTGGCACCTCCCACCGCCCGGATCTCCCCGCCGGGATTTGTGGCGATCCCTCCCCAATCCCTGCTCGGCTTCCAGCTCTTTTCCCTCTCAGCCGGGGCATCCTTTCATTATCCCGCGGGGAAATTTGCAATTAATTAATTAGCCCGTGTCTGAGAGGGCCGAGAAAACGCGAGTTCAATTATTGCCATTAAATGTTTATATCTAACATTGTTCAATTATTGCCATTAAATGTTTATCCGACTTTGTTCAATTATTGCCATTAAATGTTTATATCTAACATTGTTCAATTATTGCCATTAAATGTTTCTATCTGGCATTGTTCAATTGTTGCCGTTCAACGTTTATCTGGCGTTGTTCAATTCTCGCCATGAAATGTTTATCTGGGATTGCCGGCAGGCTTTGGGGTTTTGGGAGATTAAGGAACATTTCCTGTCTGGAAGGGTTTTGTTCTCTCGGGGAGAACTCCGAGCTGGAAGGGATTGGGACAATGAGTAAATGAAGACATTTGGGGTTTTTTTTGTTGTTGTTTTTTATAGGAAACAGCTCCGAGGAGAAGGGAGGGAGCAGGGGGGGAATGGGAACACCGGGATGGGTGAGAGGAGCTCCCAGCGAGGTTTGGGCACGGGATGGGGAAATTTGGAATGTGGAGAACGCCCAGAGCAGCAGGTCCTGCCCAGAGCTCCCTGCAGGGAAATGCAGAAAAATCCGGAACAAACCCGGAGTAAATCTGGGACAAATCCAGAAAAAAATCTGGGACAAATCAAAAACAAATCCGGAGTGAACCCAGAACAAATCCGGAACAAACCCAGACCAAACCCAGACCAAACCTAGAGCACAAATCCTGACAGGATTCGCCTCGGGTGCTCCGGGCTGTAACGAACCCTCCTGGTTTATCTGGGGCTGTGCAACCCCACAGGACTAATTAACACTCGTTAATTAATTCCTCTAATGGCATCCGGGCCTTGTCTTCCCTCTGGAGATGGGGAACCCCACAGTGCCCGAGGGAGCCGGGGCAGGGCTGGGTCCCCAGGATTTGTGACCTGTGCCCTGTCCCTGTGCCCTGTCCCTGTTCCCTTATCCCTGTCCCTGTTCCCTTATCCCTGTCCCCATCCCTGTCCCTGTCTCCTCTGCCCTGTCTGCTGTCCCCGTCCCATGTCCATGTCCCTGTCCCTGTCCCTGTCCCTGTCCCTGTCCCTGTGCCCTGTGCCCTGTCCCTGTGCCCTGTGCCCTGTCCCTGTGTCCTGGGCCTGTCCCTGCTCCCTGTCCCCTCTCCTCTGTCCCTGTCCGTTTTCCATGTTCCTGTCCCTTGTCCCTGTGTCCTGTGCCTTGTTCCCTGTCCCTGTCCCTGTCCCTATCCCCATCCCCGTCCCTGTCCCTGTGCCATCCCTGTCCCTGTCTCCTCTGCCCTGTCTGCTGTCCCCTTTCCCTGTCCCCGTCCCTGTCCCTGTGTCCTGTGCCTTGTTACCTGTCCCTGTCCCTGTCCCTGTCCCTGTCCCTGTCCCTGTCCCTATCCCCATCCCCGTCCCTGTCCCTGTCCCATCCCTGTCCCTGTCTCCTCTGCCCTGTCCGCTGTCCCCTTTCCATGTCCCTGTCCCTGTCCCTGTCCCTGTCCCTGCCCACGTCCGCGGTGCCGTGACCTGGATTCCTGGCCGGGAATGTCGCAATCCCGGGACATTGCGCTGTTTACCGGGAGCCCCGCGCGGTGCCACCCTGGGATGTGGCACAGGGGACACGTGGAGGTGGCCGAGCCTCGGGCCGGGCTCAGCCGCATCCAGAGGCCGCAGAGTGGGATGAACCCTCTGGATTTAGGGACGAAGAGTTAAAAACAGCGCTGCAGAAGGGCCGGAGAGCTCCCAAAAAGCGCTGCCAGCGGCTCCGGGCCGCTCTCCTGCCCACGCCGGGAGCAGAGGGCGGCGCTTCCCGAAATATTTCCTGGGGGAGATCCAAATCCCCAAAAGCCGCGGCCTGGAGACGCTCCAGGGCTTTGGGTTTGGCTTCCCCAGAGCCGGCCCGGAGCTGCAGCTCCTGGTTCCGATCCAGACCCTCCAAACACCCCGGGCACGTCCCTGTCCCGTTCCTGTCCCATCCCTGTCCTGTCCCTATCCCGTCCCTGTCCCATCCCTGTCCCGTCCCTGTCCCATCCCTGTCCCATCCCTATCCCGTCCCTGTCCCGTCCCTGTCCCGTCCCTGTCCCGTTCCTGTCCCATCCCTGTCCCATCCCTGTCCCGTCCCTATCCCGTCCCTGTCCCATTCCTGTCCCATCTCTGTCCCGACCCGGCCGCTCCCGGGACAGGGAAAGCGATCCCGCAGATCCCACAGATCCCGCAGATCCCGCAGGTCCCGCAGATCCCGCAGATCCCGCAGGTCCCGCACTTTTCCCGACCTGCCAGGCTGATCCACACGGAATTAAAACCCCATCTTAATTAAAAGTCCGAGTTTGGAGTTTTGATCAGTCAGAGCCGGGTTTAAATTCGGTTTAATTCCATGGAGTTCGGCGCTCCCGGGGTGAATCAAACCCGACCACATCAAAGCGGGGTTAATTCCCAATAAAGGCGTTTAATGTGGTTTAATTCTCCCCGTTTCCAAGGGAACGCGGATCAACTTCCCTGGATGCCCCCAGGGACACAAACGCAGCCCAGGGAAGGATTGGAATCCTCCAGCGAATCCCACCGGGATCTGGGACCGAGCCCGGGTTTAATTCTCTGTCCGGGATAAATCCACGGCCGGGATCCAGGATCCCAGGGACCCTCGGGATCAGCAGGACAGGGATCCAGGAGCATCCCAGCCGAGATCCTGGGATGCCATCTACAGGGATAACGCCGCTCAGCACCGGGCCGGGCACATCCCGGGAATGCGGGGCCGGGAACATCCCGGGATCCCCGAGCCTGGAGCCGGGAGCTGCTCGGGGCAGGAGCTCTTTGAAAATCCCGACCTGGGGGATGGATGTGGAGCCAAGGGGAGGATGTGGAGCTGTCCTGGAAATCCCGACCTCCAGAGGCACCACCCAGACCCCCCTGGACACTTCCCAGGGAACAGAGGCTTCTCCCGGGCCATTTTTGGGGCTCAGTCCCTTCCCTCGGCCGGGCTCGGTGCCCAGGAGCTCTCCCGAGGCTGGGAGGGATTTTGTGCTGCTCTGTCCTTACCCTAAACACAAATCCCGGCGGCTCCCGTTCCCGATAATCGCCTCCGATCCCATTCCCGGTAATCGCCCCCGATCCCATTCCCTTTCCCTTTCAGAGGTGCCGGGGCGGTTCTGCCCTGCACAGGAGCCCTGCTGAGCTCAGAATTTCCCGGGAGTTCTCCAGCTCCGGGCTGGATTCCAGCACACCACCCTGGGCCAGCTCTGCCTCCCATCCCACTGGATTTGGTGACCTTGGGGGTCTTTTCCAGCCCTAAAGGTCAATGGTTCCATAAATGCTCCTCACAGGGGCTCCGGGAGCCTGCAGGGAGCAGGAATTCCTTGGGATAAACACGGAATTCTCCAGGAACCTCCCCCACCCCAGCCAGGGAGCCGGGGCTTCCCGAGGGTTTGGATTCCCCATCCCTGGAAGGGTCCAGGCCAGGCTGGAGGGGGCTTGGAGCACCCTGGGAGAGTGGGAGGCAATCCCAGGGATCCCAGTGCCATGGATCCAAATCCACAGATCCCAATCCCATGGATCCCAATCCCATGGATCCCCCAACCCAGAGCCTGTCCGGCCGCCCTGAGCTGGGCCAGTCCCTCGTGTCCAGAGCCCCTCGTGTCCACCCTGCCCGGGGGGACCTGTCCTGCTGCTCCTCATTCCAGCGGGATGAATCCCGAGGCTTTCCATGGCCCGGCCTTGCATCAGCAGCCGGGAATTCCTGCGGGGAGCAGCGACTCCATCCCCGGGGTCACCCGAGCCCGACACAGCCCCGCACCAGTTTGGGAGCAGCGAGGGCGATGGAGGCGCTGGAATTTTGGCTGGAATTGCTCTGCTGAGCACCAGGCCAGGAACCCCAAAAGCTCCAGCTGGGAGCCCAATTCCCTGGAAATGACCCGGAGAGGGTCCGGTCCCGTCCCCCCTCCCCAGCCCCTGTTTTGGGGTCTCTCCTGCGGCTCCCCGGCAGCGCCCGGCCCGGCTCAGAGCGTTCCGGACCCGCCGCATTCCAGAGGTGCCCTGTGAAGTGGGAATGCCCCGGGCCAGGCCGCTCCTCAATCCCGGAGCTGTGGGTTGGGAGAACTTTGGAAGAACAGGTCGGGGAAGAACCGGAACGGGGTTGGGAAAGAGGGGAGGGGAGCAGGGGGGACCTGGGGGTGTCACCTCGGCTCCCGGCAGGGCAGGGCTGGGATAATCCCGGCGGTTTGGGAGCCTTCCCCACACCGGGAATTTTGTTATTTCTGCTCCAGAGGGACTCCAGGAAGGTCACGGGAGGTTTCCAAGTGGAGCTGAATTCCCAAAGAGCCGAACCTGTCGCGACTTCCTGGCCCTGAGTGGAGCTCCAGGAGCTCCTCTGTCCCAGGGAAGAGCCAGGGAGCAGCGGGATTCCCGAATTCCAGGATTCCCAGATTCCCGAATTCCCAGATTCCCAGTCTCCCCTTTGGCCACGCAGCAAATGCAGAGCCGGATAAAATCCCGGAGGGAGCTTTTCCATGAGCTCACCCTGGATCAGCGCAGGGTGAGCTCATCCCCGTGGCTCCAATGCCACAAATCCTGGAATCACAGCAGGGATCGGAGCCTGAACCCCATCCCCGTAACTCCAACGCCACAAATCCTGGAATCACAGCAGGGATCGGAGCCTGAACCCCATCCCGATCCAGCCCCGAGCCCCAGGCAGCGACAGCTCCCAGTCCCAGCCCAGCTCCTGGACTGGGATCGCACGTGGAGCTCCTGGTGCGGGATGAGCTCAGCCAGGAGCACCCCGGGAAGCCGAGGCCTCCTCCGGGATGTCTCCGTGCCCACGAGGAAGGAAGCGGAGGGGGATAAATCACCTCCTTATCGGGAATGTGGATCTGCGCAGGGATCCGAGCCCGGAGCTTTTCCTGCCAGCTCCGCGCTGGGGAGGCGGGCACGGCCCGGCCCGTGCAGGGAGCGCAATTAGCGCCGCCTGTTAATGAGGGTTCAACCCGCAGCCGGCAGGGAATTGGCCCCGGCTCCTCTCCCCGTGGAATTGTTTGCTCAGGCACCATCCCACTCCCAGCCAGGCCACCTATGGAGCGCTGCCGTTCTCCAGCGGGAAGGAAAACACCGCTCCAGACTGCGCCGGCACCTCCCGGCGCCTTTATCCCATTCCCGGCGCCCTTATCCCATTCCCGGCGCCCTTATCCCATTCCCGGCGCCCTTATCCCATTCCCGGAGCCCTTATCCCACTCCCAGAGCCCTTATCCCATCCTTGGAGCCCTTATCCCATCCCCGGAGCCCTTAT
>VWZS01004386.1:19702-33493 GCA_013397075.1 Rhabdornis inornatus
CCCAGCCCAGCCCAGCCCAGCCCAGCCCAGCCCAGCGGCTCCTGCTCGTCCCGGGCTTTGCCAAGCCGGGATTTGCTGCTTCCCGAGCCCGGCACCTTCCCCGGCTCGTCCTGCGGGGGCTGCGGGCCCGGAACAGGGAGAGGAAGGGACACCAAAAATATCCCATAATTACAGAGGGCCAGCGCTGGGACAGCGGCAGCTCCGGGCTCTGCTCCTCAGGAACGGGCAGGGAGGAACATTCGGGAAAGATCCTCGATGGTCTGAGCCCCAAAATCCCCGGAGTGGCTGCGGGGAATTCCTGGGGGTGTCAGGAAAAGGAGGGAGCCCTGGAGAGCCCCCGGGGTGTCCTGGGATGTTCTGGAATGTTCAGGGGTGTCCTGGGATGTTCTGGGTTGTCCTGGGATCTTCTGGAGTGTCCTCGGGTGTCCCAGAATGTCCTGGGGTGTCCTGGAATGTCCTGGGATGTTCTGGGATGTGCTGGAATGTTCAGGGGTGTCCTGGGATGTTCTGAGGTGTCCTGGGATGTTCTGGGGTGTCCTGGGATCTTCTGGAGTGTCCTCGGGTGTCCCAGAATGTCCTGGGGTGTCCTGGATGTCCTGGGGTGTCCTGGGTGTTCTGTCCTGTCCTGGGATGTGCTTTTTTGGTGGAAAAAACTCATCCTGAGGCTCTTTGTCTGCAAATTCCCATTCCTTCTTTCTCCCACTGGGATGGAGCCCAGGAGCCACAGCAGCGATTCCCGTTTTCAGTTTGGGATGAGGATCCATCCATGGATCCATGGATCCAGGATCCATCCCTCTCTCCCTCCCTCCATCCCTCCCCCTCCACAGTGACTCACAGGGAGCAGCAGCTCCCGGTGAATCACCAGGAAAACTTCCTGATCCAGCCGGATCCGCAGGGAGAACTCCCCTGGAGAATCCCAGAATCCAGCCCAGGCCCAAACAAGGACAGATCTGGGGCGTCTGTGCAGAGGAGCCTTTCCCAGATAATCTCAGAGCCATGGAATGGTTATTGGGATCTGGGGGATCCCATTTGGGATCACCTGTCCCTGTTCCTTTGGGAATCTCCTCAGTGGCAGAGCAGGAGACACAAAAAAAATGTGAAAAAAGAGTCCCTGATTTGGGATAAACCCCAGCCACGGGTGCGTTATCCACACCATTCCCATCCCAATCCCAGCCCGGCACCGGGAGCAGCCCAGCAGGAATTCCCAGTCCTGTCTGGGAATGGTCTGGGATCACCCTGGGATGGGGAATGAGGAGCACACGGCCCATGGAACCCTGGGATCACCCTGGGAATGGGGAATGAGGAGCACACAGCCCATGGGATGTGCTGGGATCACCCTGGGAATGGGGAATGAGGAGCACACAGCCCATGGGATGTGCTGGGATCACCCTGGGATAAGGGAATGAGGAGCACACGGCCCATGGAATCTCGGGATCACCCTGGGCATGGGGAGGGAGCCTTGGAGCTCCTTCCAACCCGATCCAGGCTGGGATTCCATCATTCCCTGATCCTCCACCAACGCCCTGCAGCGCTGGGAATGGTTCAAACAGAACAGGAATTCCTGGAACTGCCCCCCTTCCCACACCCCCCAAAATCCCTCTCTTTTAGGCCAGAAATCAGGGATTCATTCCCAGGCAAGGCCACCCCGAGCTCCCGGGGATTTGCTGCCCTTGTCCTGGGAAGCAGCACCCTCTGCTGCCCTTCCCGGGAATCCAGGCCCTGCTGGAAAACATCGGGAAGGTTTTTCCCTCCCTGACATTTCCCCGCGGAGTTTGGCTGGTGAGGAACTCGCTGGAATTGCCCAAAATTTGCTTTGCTGGGATCCTGCTCCTTCCCAGCTGCTCCGGGGTCAGGCTGCGGCTCCAGGAGAAGTTTCCTGCTCCCAGTTCCCTGCTCAGTTCCAAAGCTGGGACAACTGGGAAGAGCAGGCAGTGATGAGGGGCTGGAATGTGAATTCCAGAGAAAACGTGGATGCTCCATCCCTGGAAGTGCCCAAGGACGGGGCTTGGGGCACCCTGGGATAGTGGAAGCGCTGGGAATGGCTGGGATATCAGATCCCTCCATTCCACGAGCTGGGATTCCCAAATTCAGGAATATTCCAGCTCCCAGGAAGGTGTCAGGTCCTGCCTGGTGGCTCTGGGGGCCGAGCTCTGTGTCAGGAAAGCCGCAGGAGCCTTTGGCACCCGTGGTTTCCTGGGGATGTTTTCTTTTCCCTCTCCTGGCTCCTGTTTTTTTGGTTTTTTTTTTTCCCTGCACCTCTGGTGGTTTTGGGGCCGCGTGGGCCGGGCTGGGGAGGGCAGGAAAGGCTGAGATAATTACAGGGAATGATCCCAGGAATAGAGCTGCTCTTCCCTGGCCCAGGAGCTGCATGGAGACGCTGTTCCAGCTCTTTCTGTGGGTTTGGGACAGCAGCGGGGGAACTGGGATTGTCCCCATGGAGGCAGGGTCACAATAGGAATAGCTGAAGTCACTGCATGGATTTAGCTCCTTTCTTCCTGCTTCCCTCTGTTCTTTTTGGGAATATCAGCCCCTGCTCCCTCCTGGCCATGTCACCACATCCTGCCCAAACCACCCCAGCAAAAGGGAGAAGCCAGCAGGAATTCCAGAGGGAGAAGGATCAGGAAGCACAGAGCAGCTCCTGAAATTCAGGGAGATTTCATTCCTTCAGCAGCTTTCCCTCAGCGTGGGGAAAACTCTTCTTGCCCCAAAAACAGCCTCAGGTTGTGCCAGGGGAGGTTTGGGATCAATATCAGGGAGAAATTCCTTCGTGGAAAAGGGAAAACTCTTGTTATTCCTATAACAGATGCAAGTTGTGCCAGGGGTTTAGGATAGATATCAGGGAAAAATTTCTTCATGGAAAAGGGGAAAACTCCATGTGGGGAAAACTCTTCTCGTGCCAGTAACAGCCTCAGGTGCCAGGGCAGGTTTAGGATGGATAGCAGGGAGAAATTCCTTCATGGAAAAGAGAAAACTCTTGTTATACCTCTAACAACTCCAGGTTGTGGCAAGGGAGGTTCAGGATGGATATCAGGGAGAAATTCCCTCATGGAAAGGGTTTAAAGCACTGCAAGTGTCCAGAGCAGGATTTTTGGGCTAAGACTCAAACCCGAGGCTGCTCCAGTCCCAATCCCAAAATCCCCAGGGCTGGGGCCGGGTTCCAGAGGAGCAGCTGGAAGCACGAGGGCACGGCTGGAGCAGGGAACATGCTTTTATTGAGGAGTGGGGACAGGAGCAGCACAGCCCAGCAGGATGGGAACAGGGAGCAGGGAATGGGGACCCCTCCCTGCTCTGCTCCCCTGGGACATTCCCAGGAATTCCTGGGAATCTGCAGCTGGGGACAGGCACAGCAGGAGTCAGTAATGCCCACGAGGTCCACACCGAGCACAGAGGGGCTGGGGGTGGTTGGGGTTTTGGGGGTTCCAGGAGAAAGGGGGGGGAACCAGAGGAGCAGGAGGGAACTTTTCCAGTCAGGATGGGGCAGTGGTTAATGGGAATGGCTCCCACATTCCCAGGAGTGCTTCATTTCCCAGCCTGTTCTGGGAGGAATAGCTGGGATCAGGGAAATCAGCACTGGGATTGAGGAAATCAGTGCTGGGATCACTGGAACCAGAGCTGGGATCACTGGAACCAGAGCTGGGATCACTGGAATCAGCACTGGGATCACTGGAATCAGCACTGGGATCACTGGAATCAGCACTGGGATGCCACCAGCCCCCTCCCAGGGCTGTCCCCTCTGTCACTGACACTGGAGCCTGGGTGACACAAGGACAGTGATTTTTACTGGGAGGACATTCCAGGAAATTTCTGCTCATGGGAGGGAGGAATCAAATTTTTTTTTTTTTTTTTATCTTTCAGGGAATCCATCCCTCCCTGGAGCCCAACAGCTCCTGGAATTCGTGCTGGGAGTTCCTGGGGCTCTTTGGGAAAGGCCAAAGTTTGGATTCCTTCAGCCTGCAGGGGAAAAAAACCTCCAATAAAAAGGGACCTGCAGTTGCAGGAAGGCTGCTCTGGGAATACACTCAGCAGGTTGTTTATATACAGGAGCTCAGCAATTCCACGAGATACACACCAGGAAAAATGGGAATTCTAATCCAGAGGTGCTTCCAGCAGGGCTGTGGTGGCTCCAGGAGGGGGTGACAGGAACACCCAGGGACTCCCTCAGGTGCAGTTCTGGCTGTACAAGAGGAATTAAGTGAAGATCTGCTGGATCCTACAGAAAACTGCTGGAAGAGGGGGAATGATCCCACTAAAGCTATTTCAGACACGGAATGGGACAGGAGCAGCTCCTGGGGAAGCCAGGGCTGTCCCACAGAAGCTTTTCCACAAGAGCCAGGGGTGAGCCCAGCACTCAGGGACACTGCAGGAGGGACACAGGGACAGGGGGACAGCAGGGACAGGGACAGGCCCAGCAATCAGAGCTCCCTGGGGCTCTGACACTTCCAGTCCTGGCGGCCTCACTGAGGCCGAGACATCCGAGTTCCTCAGAACTGTGGGGACACGGTGCCGGGCCAGGCCAGCCCGGGGGTGACCCGCCCTGGGGACACTGCAGCAGCCAACGGCACCACACGGATCCCTACGGCGCTTCTGTGCTGGGGACACTGCTGGGGACACTTAGGTGCCCTTGGGAGGGGTCCACTTCAGGCAGCTGGGGTCCATGGTCTTGTTGCTGTTGGACCTCTTGGCCTCCTTGGCGATCCACTCGTCGATGAGGTCCTGGGGACAGCAGGGGAGGGGCAGCGAGAGCTGAGCCCGCCGGGGAATCACCCGGGGGGCAGCGCCACAAAGGGCAGGGCGGGGCAGAGGAACGGCAAAACAAACACGGGAAAACACGGGAAAACAAGGGCAGAGGAACAGCAGCAAAAGGAACGGAGTAACACCAAAAATAACACCAAAAGGACACCCAAAGGACACCCAANACACGGGAAAACAGGGGAAAACACGGGAAAACAGGGGAAAACACGGGAAAACACGGGAAAACAAGGGCAGAGGAACAGCAGCAAAAGGAACGGAGTAACACCAAAAATAACACCAAAAGGACACCCAAAGGACACCCAAAGGACACCCAAAGGACACCTTCTCCTCCATGGAGTTTTCTAGAAGCCCTTCAGTGGAGCTCCCAAGGAGTCCCGGGGAAGGGAGAACGTTTGGCACACCCAGAGATTGATCAGGGATTGCTCAGGGATTGATCAGGGACTGATCAGGGGATTAATCAGGGATTGATCAGGGATTGACCAGGGGATTGACCAGGGATTGCTCAGGGACTGACCAGGGGATTGATCAGGGATTGACCAGGGGATTGATCAGGGATTGATCAGGGATTGATCAGGGGATTAATCAGGGACTGATCAGGGACTGACCAGGGGATTGATCAGGGATTGATCAGGGATTGATCAGGGGATTAATCAGGGACAAGCAGGAGCAGTGCAGGGCTCCATCAGTGCTGTTCACAGCAGCTCAGGGAGCTTTGGGTGGATTTTAGGGAGAAGTTCTCCATGCAGAAGGTGCTGGGCACTGGGCCAGGGAACGGGCACGGCCCCAGAGCTCCAGGGGTGTTGGCACAACGCTGCCAGGGATGCCCAGGGTGGGATTTTGGGGTGTCCTGCAGGGTCAGGCTCACCTGTCTCTTGAGGACCAGGTGTTTGCCCTTCCAGTACTTGAGCATCTGCAGGGCCTGCAGGGTGCTCACGATGTCCACGGGGTTGACAGCAGTCTCCTGGCTGATCTCTGCAATCAGAGCCCGGCTCAGAACCCACCCAGAGCCCCTGGGATCCCAGAGCCAGACTGGTGGAATCCCCTCAGGAATGGGGGACTGAGCAGGACCAGCCAGGGCTGTGGGGATTTGGGGGTGCTGGGGTTGGGATCTGGAAGGAATCCTCTGAAAAAAGGTGAGTCCTGCTTTTCCAGGTATCTCACACCCCCAGGAAATCCCAGGTGCCACCAACAGAGAAATGCCATTAAAAGAAAAAAAAATATTCTCAATATTGGCTGCTGGAGCCGTTTTTCTTGTTCAAATTAATTCTAATACCCAGCTGGATGAAGTTAATTCTAATACACAGCTGGATTAATTTTTTTTTTTTTTTGCTGAATCTTTTTAAATTGTATTTTTTTCACAAAGCAGCCAATCCACCCTTCCAAAGTGCTGCAAATCTTTGCTGCTGGCAGGGGTGGGAAGCAGCCATTCCCACAGGAATATCCCATGAAATCCTGCACAGATTTTGTTGGGATGTTCCCAAAAAACCCCCCTGACCTTTGATGGAGATCTCCTTGCCCTGGAAGTTGTGCAGGTACCGCAGCAGAACTTCCTTCCAGTAGCTCCTGTAGCTGATGAGGCCCAGGTCAGACAGGGGACGTTCTGGGGAACCAACTTTTTCTTCTACTTTAGACAGCAAATAACCTAAAAAATTAAAAAACAGAAACCAATTTAACCAGAAAACCAATTTGAAAAAAAAAAAATTTTAATTGGAAAGCCAATTTCCAGAAACAAGCCAGGATGAAACTGCTCAAGCAGCAGCAGCCAGGTGAGATTTCCTGCTGGAGCTGGAGGGATTTTTTTCCCCTGGAATTTCCAGGGAATTCTCTGGAATTTCCCCTCTCCACACTTACTGAAGTCAATGAGCATTTTGCCATAGCCTTGTCTCATGTACTGGGGCATGGTCAGGATGCAGGACACGTTGTAGTTGAGGAAGGAATTCTTCTCCTGGCAACAAGAGCAGAAGTCAGAATTTTTATTCCTTTAACTGTTTTATTTCTTTAAAAAAAATCATGGTGATTGATATTTTTTTTAATGCATTTTTCTCCACATTCCTTCCCAGTTTATTTCTCCCTAATGAAGACACCACTCTGCTTTTCCTGGAAACAAGAATTCCTTGGAGCTGCTTTGGTTTTTTGCTGGGAATGAGAGAAGATGGAGCAGCACAGCAGCTGCAATTCCTCAGCAAACGGGGATTTTTGTCCTGGATTTTGTCCTGTTCCCAAAAGCAGCAAAGCCTGAGACTGCAGAGGGGATTCAGTGCCCTAAAGGGTCCCTAAATCCCATTTTAGTGGGGTGGGTGAGCAGAGTTTGGCACTGACCTTGGAGAAATATCCAATCAGGTGGCAGCCAGTGTTGTCAGCCTCTGTCATGACGTAGAACAGGAAGGGCTCCACGTCATAATAAAGAGTTTTGTGGTCCAGGAAAAGCTTTGCCAGCAGACACAGGTTCTGACAGTAAATCTAAGCACAAAGAAAATTAAAAAAAAATGAAGAGATGCAGGTGTTTACTCCAGTGGGATACCCCAAATGTGGGCAAAACTACCTGGGAAAGAACAACCAAAAAAAAAAAAAATTCAGAATCATCTGAGAAATGATGGGGGAACAGAAATAATTCCAGGAAACAATTGCAGCAGGGCCAGCCTGGCTGCCTGCAGGGCCACTCTGGCCACCAGCAGGGCCACCCTGGCCCCCTCACCTTGTTTTTCTTGCCATCCACCTCGAAGACAGAGATGGAGCCCTTGCGGTAGATCTCGTCACCCGGGGGGTGCTTCCAGACACACTTGGCCTGTGACAGGGACACACAGAGGGGCTGGCACCGTGGGGCTGGGGACAGCAAGGGCTGCAGGGGGACAGGACAGGCTGGCCTGGCCTCCCACAGCCACCCAGAGCCTCCCAGACAGGGTGCTCGTGTGCAGGGCTCGGCCTGGCTGGGCACCAGGGACACTGCAGCATTCCCATGGGAATGAGCCCAGGGACACAGCAGCATTCCCAGTGGGAATGGGCCCAGGGACACAGCAGCATTCCCAGTGGGAATGAGCCCAGGGACACAGCAGCATTCCCATGGGAATGAGCCCAGGGACACAGCAGCATTCCCAGTGGAAATGAGCCCTCCCCAGTCCCAGAGCAGGATTCCCAGTGGGACTGAACCCCTCCCTGGTCTCCCAGCAGGATTCCCAGTGGAAATGAACCCAGGGACACAGCAGCATTCCCAGCAGGAATTAACCCTTCCCTATGCCCAGATCAGAATTCCCAGCAGCACTGGACCTCTCCCCAGTCCCAGATCAGAATTCCCAGCAGGACTGAACCCCTCCCCAGCCCCAGATCAGAATTCCCAGTGGGACTGAACCCCTCCCCAGCCCCAGATCAGAATTTCCAGTGGGACTGAACCCCTCCCCAGCCCCAGATCAGAATTCCCAGCAGGACTGAACCCCTCCCCAGCCCCAGAGGAGCCCTCCAGCCCCAGCCCTGCCCGCTGACCATGTGCCTGCGCAGGATGGTCTGGCTCTTCATGTACTTGAGGCAGAACTCGCACATGTAGAGGCGCCCGAGGCGCGCGTACTCCTCGGGGTAGGGCGAGTGGTACCACGTGTCCAGCTCGTAGCGCCCGAACGCGATGGTCTTGATCATGTTACTGCCCTCGGTGATCTGCCCCTGCAGCCTCAGCTTCTCCTGCCCCAGGGGACACACAGAGGGAGCCAAAACTGTCAGTGAAAGCAGCCGGCAGAGAATTGGGGTTTTGGTTTTGCTGCAGGAATTCTGTTTTTAAATTCATCTTTAAACTCGTCGCTAGTCCCTGATGCTTTCCTGGTCCACAGGGATGGGACAGGAGTGCTGTGAGGGAGCTGGGGGTGTTTATCCTGGAGAAGAGGGTCAGGAGAGATCTCATGGCTCCCCATGAACCCCTGATACAGAACAGGAGTGCTGTGAGGGAGCTGGGGGTGTTTATTCTAGAGAAAAATGTCAGGGGAGATCTCATGGCTCCCCATGAACCCCTGACACAGAACAGGACTGCTGTGAGGGAGCTGGGGGTGTTTATTCTAGAGAAAAATGTCAGGGGAGATCTCATGGCTCCCTATGAACCCCTGACACAAGACAGGAGTGCTGTGAGGGAGCTGGGGGTGTTTATCCTGGAGAAAAGGGTCACAGGAGATCTCATGGCTCTCCAGAACCCCTGACAGGAGGCTGCAGTCAGGGAGGCTCAGGCTCTGCTCCCAGGGAACAGCAGGACAGGAGGGCACAGCCCCAGGCTGTGCCAGGGCAGGTTTAGGCTGCACAGGAGGAGGAGTTTCTTCCCAGGAAGAGGGATTGGGAATTAGAAGGGGCTGCCCAGGGAAGTGTCAGCATCCCTGAGGTGTTTGGAACAGCCTGGATGTGGCACTGGGTGACAGGGTGGTGTCAGGTCATGGGTGGCACCCGATGACCTCAGAGGCTCTTCCAGCCCAGGTCACTCTGTGGCTCTGTGACACTGCCCAAGGCCCTGCCCCAGATACCCCAGCTGTGCCAGGGAAGCATCAAAGGATTGTTTGATCCCTCCCTGGAATGGGATGTGGCTTTGGGAAGCTCCACAGGAGCTGTGAACTCAGTCAGGAGCTAAGGCTGAGGTGGCTTTTGCTGTCACCAGCCCTCAGCAGGGCAGCTGAAGCTGTCATTGTCCCCTGGCAGCACCTCTGGAATGTCACTGCACATTCCTGAGCGCAGAGCTCAGCTCCAGCTGCTCCTCCAGCTCTCCTTGGGGATGGCTGGAATTCATCTGCCAGCCTGGGCTGACTGTGCTGGCCTGGAGCTGCCCCCAGACTCCCTGTCCCTGCCCCCCTGTCCCCCCAGCCCCCAGGAAGGGCCCCCCAGCCCCAGGGATGGTCTCACCAGGTCCTCAGAGGCGCGTGCCTGGGCCCTCCTGAACAGCTCCAGGTCGTACTCACTGGTCAGGTTCTCCAGGAGAGGCTCCCTGGTGTTGCCATAGGTTTGTCTGTGCTCCTGGAACACCAAAGGACAGGAATTTGGGCTGCTGGGCTGCTGGATCCTGCAGCTTTTCTAGCTGGGAATGCTGCAGGATGACTGGGAGAGGCACACTCCATCCCAGGGGGAATGGAAGGATGAGATCCCTGTCTTTACCATGTATTTCTCCTTCTGCTCCTTGCTCAGCCCCGAGTTCCTCTTCTTCCTGAGCTCAGCCACCTTCTCCTTGTACCGCAGCTGCCTCTCTGTGGGGGCCTGAAAAAAAACACCCAGGGTGGGATCTTGAGGGGCTCCAGCCCCTCCAAACATCCCCCTTCACTCCCAGCCCACGGAATTCCATCCTGGCTGCCATTCCAGGTTTGAACCAGAGCTTCTGCTAATCACAGGGCACTGCAGGTGCAGCACAGGAATGCAAAGCAAGAAATTTCCCTTCCACCACAGCACAGGGTGAGCTCCTCATGGAATGCTGGGTGCTGGGAAACAGCTCCCAGCTGACTCAGGGGCTGGGAAATGTCACTGCCCTGCTTTGGTTCTCTGCAGGTTACTCAGAGCGGAATTACTCTGCAGGAATCCCATGAACATCCAAACTCAGGGAAAGGGTCATCCTGAGAGCACAGCTCTGCAGGAATTCCAGACTCAGGGGAAGGATCATCACCCTGAGAGCACAGCTCTGCAGGAATTCCAGACTCAGGGAAAGGATCACCCTGAGAGCACAGCTCTGCAGGAATTCCAGACTCAGGGGAAGGATCATCACCCTGAGAGCACAGCTCTGCAGGAATTCCAGACTCAGGGAAAGGATCACCCTGAGAGCACAGCTCTGCAGGAATTCCAGACTCAGGGGAAGGATCATCACCCTGAGAGCACAGCTCTGCAGGAATTCCCTGCACATCCAAACTCAGGGAAAGCTTTCCCTGCCTGTTCCACCCTCACTGAAGGGACAGAAGGGGTTTCCCAGGTGGAATGGCAGCTGGGCAGGGTCAGGACTGCCCTGCAGCCCCTCAGGGATGTGGGGAAGGGAGCCCAGGCTCCAGCCCTGTGCTGGGAGCAGGAGCTGAGGCTGTGCCCCTCACCTGGTGCCTGGTGGCGTGCCTGTTGTTGTCATCCTGCCTGTGGGCCAACATCCGCTCCTCAATCTGCTTGTCCCGGCTCTGAGCTCGCACCTGGAGGCCCAAATTCACCTGTCAGGGCTGCAGGCAGCTCCTGCCACCCTTCCCTTCCCTGAGTTCCAACTCCCAGGTGTGACACAGACACTGCTGCCTCACACGTGTGAGCTGCTTTCTGCTCACACACTACAAGGCTCAGCACCTTGTCCTAAAAAATCCCAAAGGAGGAGAAATCAGAAGATAAAAATATTGATATTCACCTTGCACTCATCTGCTGAGAGGTTGTGGTACAGAGGGCACCCCGAGATGGAGAAGTGGCGCTCGTGCTTCCCTGTCAGGTGTCCTGCAAAGGGTCAGGGAAACAACAAAACTCCTGACAAATGACCCCAAAGAGGTGGGAAAGTCTCCCAGGTGGGCAGAACCCTCACAGGAGCGTGTTCAGGTCACTGACAGGGGACAGGAGGAGGAAACTTCCCAGTTTGAAAAGGAAGGAGAATCTTTCTCACACTAAACCAAAACAGGCAGTGATGGGAGTGCAATAATTTGGGACTGAAATCCTGTTTCTGACAAAAACCAGCTCCCTGCCCACAAATCTGAGACTTTTCCTCCCACACCTGAACCTTCTACCTGGTTCCTTTTGCCCCAAAACAGAAAACACCTCCAGCACCCCTGCATTAATACCTCATAATCCTTTCCCCAGCCCCATTTTTTGACATTCCTGACCCTAACCCACCCCGTTTTTAGGGTCTAACACACAGGGAGGAGGCAGGAACCCCACAGCAGGCCCGGGGCTGCCCTTGGAGCTGCCATTACCCAGGGAGTTGCAGCCAGGAGTTGGACACTTCATGTTGAAGTTGTAGCTCTCGTGGAAGCGGCGGCGCTTGGGCCGGTGGGACAGGTCACTGCCCGAGTCCTTCAGGGACATGTCCTTGGCCAGGCTCTCGTCGTGGGACACGTTGGGGCTGGAGATGTCGATGTCAGACTCTGAGGAGGGGGCGTTGCCCGTGGGGGTGCGGGGAGGGGACTCGTCGTGATCAGCAGCGTTTTTGGTGTCTGGGGGAGGAGCAGAGGGGGCAGAGCTGCAGAAAAAAGCTCCCAAAACACCTCAGGGGCTGTGAGGAGCCTCTCCCTGGCTTGGAGCAGGGATTCCCTGCCCCTGAGTATCCATTCCCTGCCCCTGAGTATCCACTCCCTGCCCCTGAGTATCCATTCCCTGTCCCTCACAGACACTCCCTGCCCCTCGGCGACCACTCCCTGTCCCTCACAGCCCATTCCCTGCCCCTGCACTCACCTCTGTCTGAGAAATCCACGGCCTGCTCAGTCTCAGAGCCCGAGGAGCGGGTCTGGCGCAGTGGGTACTTCTTGGGGGTGACAGGAGCCGGCTGCTGCTGGCTGCGGGTCACCCTCCGTGTGGAGTACACGGGCTCGTCCGCGCCCAGGGACGGCGCGTTCCGCACCGGGCTGGAGTCTGTCACGGGGGAACACGGGGTTACAACAGGGGACAGCACGGGGACAGCATGGGAACAGCATGGGGACAGCACAGGAACCATGGGGACACCGTAGCTACACTGGAGGGACACCACAGAGACCACGGGGACACCACAGTTACACCAGGGAGACACCATGGGGACACCACGAGGACACCACAGTTACACCATGGGAACACAGTTACACTGGGGGAACAGCATGGGGACACCATGGGGGACACCCAGGAACCACGGGGACACCACAGTTACAGGGAGGAGACAGCACAGGGACCCCACAACACGCCCAGGGACCCCCTGACCAACACCCCGTGGCTCTGCCCTGCCTGTGTCACCTGCTCTGGCCTTGTCTGATAAAATCCAAGGACACTTGGAGCAATCCGGAGTAACACCAAGCTTAACAACTTAATTAAGCCATAATTACCGCCCAGCTCCCAGTTTGGAGGAGTAAAGATCCCTTGGTTTAGATAAGAACCATCAGGGTTTAGATAAGAACCCACAGACCTCAGGAACAGGATTGCTGTGGGGTGCAGCTAAATCTGGGATTCTGTGTGTGCAGGGCTGGTTTAAGGAGGAGTCTTGCCCTGGTTTAAAGAGAAGCCTTGCCCCAGTCTAAGGAGGAGCTTTGCCCTGGTTTAAGGAAACCTCTCCTCGTTTAAAGAGGAGCCTTTCCCTGGTTTAAGGAGAAGCATTTGCCCATTTTAAGGAGCCTTTCCCGGTTCCAGGAGCCCTTCCCTCACCCTGGGAGCTCTGGCTGAGCCTGGCCGAGGAGCGGGTGACACGGGCGGATCTCCTGGAGGTGCCATCGCTCTCGGAGCTGTCCGTGTGCTCGGGATCCGTGGAGAAATCCGAGTCCTCCGTCCCATCCGAGCTGCTGCCCGCGTTCCTCTGCAACAGAGCGTTCAGATATTGTACTTGTGTCATCAAAAACCCACAAAAATAGGAGTGGATATTTCATGTTTTCCACACCCTCCCAGCCACTTCGGCTGGAAGGTTTATGTGGTTTATCCCAAGTCAGGGACTCTTTTTTCTCCTTCTTTCTGTGTCTCTTGCTCTGCCAGTGAGGAGTTTCCAAAAGGAAGCCGGGCCAGGTGATCCCACCTGGCCAAAGGGATGATGCCCACTACAGAGCGCCATTCCCAGTCTATAAACTAGAGGAATTATCCCAAAGTGGAGGGAGCAACCTGGATGTCAGAAGGGGCTTCGAATCAGTCAGAAATTGCTGGTTTTTCTCCTTTTCCTTTCTGCTATCATGGTTATTTAACAATATTACAGCATTTTACTCCATTTCTCATTATTAAATCGTTCACACTTTAACCTACAAGCTTTATTTTTGTTTTCCCCCATTCCAGGCTTGTGCTTAATTCGTAGCTGCGGTTAAACCGCAACACCTTGAGGGGACACCGGGGGTGTGGGGATGACGGCAGGTGCCGGTCGGGGCTGAGGGGCGGCGGCGGGACCCCGGGGCGGGCAGGACGGTGAGGGGGCGGCAATGG
>VWZS01004387.1:0-13054 GCA_013397075.1 Rhabdornis inornatus
TGTGGATGATGCCCTGTGTGGATCCCATCCCTGTGTGCTGCTGGGATCCGGGCAGGATCGTGTTCCCAGGGCAGCGCTCACCCCGCGCCGGGAGCGGCGCTCCGGAACAGGGGATCTCTAATGAGATCCGACAGCCCTGATTTCTCTGGTGATACAGGGAAACAACACGAGCAGTGCTGATGGTTTGGGGTCCTGACCTTTAACAAGGACTCACGACACAGGGCAAACTGCCCAAGAGAGATGGAGGGGCAGGAGGCCAGGGGACAAGGTCGGTACATAATGAAGTGGTCAGCATTGGATTTCTGTCACTCACCGTGCTTAAGTACAACAGTGAGGGACTTGAGCAAGAGGAGCTGTGAAAGAGCACAGGCAGGAATCACAGAGAGCAGGGGTCTGGGAGGGTCAGGTACCTTCTGTGCCAGCTCCAGCAGTCCCAGTGACTTTGGTAATGAAGAGGGTGAGGGCAGGAATCATGCAAAGCCAGCAAGAGAGCAGGGAGGGAGATTAAAGCAAACAGAGAAGGAAACTCAAGGGGACTGGCAGTGTGTGCCCTGTGATCTGGAATGGGGCACCTGCAGCAGCAGAGCAGTCTGGAGCAGAGAGGAGCCCCTGGTTTGTGCAGCCAGCGCTGCAGTGTCCCTGTGGTGGCAGCATGGGCACCCCTGGCACAGGGGCTGCTCACACTGTCACCAGGGACACCACAGCCATGGAGGAGCAGTGCCACACACACGGCCCCCATCCCAGGTGCTCCCAGCCTGTTCTGGCACCAGGAACTTCTCTGGGGCCCCAGAGCTGCCTCCTCTCCTTTTAGTTCCTTTCTGCTGCTCAATCTAAATTTAGTAGGACTCTTAGCTAAGAAAACTAAAATACCCAGAGCATTTGGTATCAGAGTGCCTGGGGTGAATGCAGAGAGCAAACAGTGAAATACAGAGGCAGCCAAGACCTGCTGTGAGGGAGGCACTGGCAGCTGATGGGGTCTGGATTTAACATCTGGTTCCTTTTCAAGTGTCCTCCTTCAGACCTGAGTTTAATAGAAATGTTTCATTGCAATTTTGCTAATACATCTGTCGAGGCTTCAAGTGACAGAAATGAAATGTATTCACCCTAAATACAGAAGAATTCTGTTACTGAGCAGTGACCTCAAAATTCAGGTGACCAGAAACCAAAGTGAGAATGGAAAATCTGAACATGTTAATTCATGTCCAGCATGGATGGGATGCTGTGTAGGATGCAAAAAAGCGACTCAAAGGATATGTGATGAGTAGGGAAATACAGTTTGAAACCACTTTAGACACAGTAGCCCAAGCTAGGCTTATTTACACTAAGAAAAACATAATGTATAGTTTTAACACTGCTGATCCCTTGGGGGGTGTTTGGACTGCAGAGCCCACAAAGGACAGAACCAGTAAATGTGATGTGTACAGGAGTCTCTTGTACAGAGGAAAATAACCTTTAGTCTCAGCTGTAGGACTGTGAGAACGATTGCAGAGAGTGGTCTGCGTTTGCATTGGCTGTGGTCAATGCCAGGTTTGTTCTTTTGCCAGTTTTTCTTTATTTGGGTGTTTTATTGTTGTTTTTTTTCTATCGAAAATGCAACCATTGAAGCCAGGCAGGCTGTGAAAGAGGTGAATTGTTTGATTCCACAACATTGTTTTAATTTGTCTTTGGATGAATTCTCATATGCTTTCATGAGAAAATCGCCCATTAGAAGCATTCATTTAATTTAAGAACAGTTGGGAGAGGAAGGGTTGGGATGACAGATGGAGACTGTGGGTGTCTTATAAGAGAGCAGAGCTTTTTGTGTTTATCTTTTTGTGGCACATAGTTGCTGTTCTCTACTGCTTCCATTTTTTTAATCTGCCCTTTTTTGCGCAGTATTTCTTAGAAATCTCTTCTCTTTTGTACTGGAAGTCTAATAGATTTCATTAGTTTTTCCTGTACTGTGTCAGCTTTAAAACATTCCAGTATAACAGAATGCAGGGAGGTAGCCTGGTACGAAAGCAGGGTGAAACAGGCTGGATTTCAGTCTGGTTTGGAATTGCACAGAATTTAGCAGATACTGGAATATTGAACTGATTTCTTCCCAGGACCATCCCACTGGCTGCCCAGCAATGGTACACACAGCCTGAAGGGGTTTTCTTGCTATGCAGTTGAAGGTTGTCAGAAAGTGGCTTAATCTCACAGTCAACCTTTATTTAAATGAGTCTAGAACTAAATACAGGGTTTCAGAGCCTTCTCTTTAAAAGCATGTACATAAGAGCTGTAGGGTTTGTGGATGTCAGTGTGTCTGTCCATGTCAATGGCCTGTAACACTTGCATGACCACAGACCTGGGAACCAGGGTCAGGCAGGCACTGACAGCACTGGGGACCTTGTTTCTTTGTTTTATAAACACCTGGACATCAGCACATGCAAACTGTAACTGTGTGCCCAGCCCAGCTGCTGACAGTGTTTTAGTCATCCGGTCTCTGGGTTGTAACTTACAGCTCTTCTAACAGTCCTCAAGTTGCGATGATAAATAACCTGTGAGTTGTGGTGCTTCTGCCTTGGGACTGCCAGGCCCCTGCATGAAACTAATTAAAATTTAAAAGTAAAATTAACTCCTGTTAAAGGAAGATGGAAAACAGTGCAATGTTTGTTCAATATAGAAGTTGCTTTGCTTTGCAATATAAGCAGCAGCCTATAAATACAGGGCAGAAATTTCAAGCATTAGTCTCACTTGTTGTCACCACATTACACATGGATTTTTTTGCATCTCCATGTGCTGTCCTGAAGTTTGCATTGAACAAAACAAACAAGGTGATACAAGAAGCAAGGTACATTTATTAGATTTTTGGTACTTTTCCATGGAGTTTTTGTTACTGTGACCCAGTTTTTCCCTTACCCTTCACAATTTCTGAATGATTGGATCATTCTCCACTCTCCATTCTAATGACAAAACCTCTTTTCCAAGGCTCTGTCATTGCTTCCTTTGGTTGCTACAGCCATTTTTTTTTTGCTGCTACACACCCATTTCAGTTCATAAAAAATACACCTTAGGATTTTTCTTAGTGTTTGATTTGTCTTTTATATCCCTTCAGATCCTTTGTTCTTCCTCCATCCCTCCTTCCTAACCAGTCAAGTTTGTTCACCACCTCCAGCCCTTCCCCTGCACGTTTTAGGTTCCTGTTCCCACACTCTCCATCAGCTCCATCAGAGATGAACCTCTACATGCACTTCTCTTACTCTTTTGATCTCATAAAAGCATTGTTCTTTCTTTAACCTGTATCATTGGTGTTGTCCACCAGCTGAGCTGCAGAGCTTCTCCATTCTCCTCTCTGCAGCCTGCACTGGCCCCACACTGCTCAGCTTTCCTTGAGCTTGTCTGTCCATGCACCAGCAAGCCCAGTCAGGGGCAGTGTGGTGAGCTTGGTGTGGTCTCTGCTGGTGCTGGAGGGGCAGGAAGGGCTCGTTTGCTCCGTGAGAAAGGGCTCCCACTGTGCCCAGGGACAGTGACAGCTCTGGCCTTTCCTCATCCCAGCCAGCCCCTGGGAGCTGCTCCTTCCTTGGTGCATGCTCCAGCTCTACAGGACATGCTGACTGCCTTGCAGCTGCCTCTTCCTTCCTCAGAGCACGGCTGGCTGTGTTACAGACTCCTCTCCAGGAGATTTTCTATCAGCCCTGGAAGCTGTTGTCCCGTGACCCATTGTCTGCACGAGCAGACAGCAGACAGGGACATTCCTGCATCTGTCTTTTCCTGCTGCCCTGATTTATTACGCTGTAAAATAATAAAACGTTAAAAAGGTTGAACCTGAACTGAAGCTATGACTATGACACTGTTAATCAAACTGCTGGAGAATTACTTTATATTCGGTGCCTTAAGCACTGATCCAGTCCACCAAAAGTTGGCCTGAAACGTTGTCCACAACCTTAGCCCTGGCCTGGGAAAAGCAGCTGTGGGTGTCTGTGCTCTCCCTGGTGTGTGGCTGTGCAGGGCAGGCAGGCAGGGCTGGCTCCCCAGGCTCTCCTGCCCCATCACAGCCTCTCTTATCTCAGCCGTCGATGCCACGCTCAGCTGATGTCTCAGTTCTGGAGCAGAGACATTCCAGCTGCTATCTGAGAAGGCTCTGGCCCCAAAAATATTTAGTTAGCAGCCACTCAGTTAAGTGGAATTGACTTTTTATCGGCGTTCTTGTGTGCGTCTGCCACCAGCGAAGGCTGTTTCCTCCTTGTGGGGCTGTCAGCCCAGGGCTGTTGCTGTGGGCAGCCCTGAGCTCTGATCAATACCAGCACTGCAGCAGCTCATGCATGGCTGCTCAGCTCCATTGATCTGCCCTTCCAACAGGTACCAGCCCTGGAGCCAGCACCTTGACATCAACACCTGCTTGTACTGCAGGCTCCTTCATTCTGGAGGGGTTCAGAGACACCCAGGGCCCTTCTCTGGAGACTTGCAGCAACTTGTCTCCTGCCTGGGACAATCCATGACCCCACTGCTCCCCAGCCCATCCCTTGGGACATCCAGCCTGTACAAACCCATACAATGCCATACAAGCACTTCCAAAGCATCCAGCCTGGGAATGACACTTTGGACTGCTCCAGTTAGGAGAACTGAGAGGATTTGCAGTTAGGAATGTGTGCCTTGATGGGACATAGAGCATCTGCAGCTGTTCCAGCACTGCTCCTCACAGGGCCCCTCTCCTGTCCCAGCTGGGGGCTGGGGGCTATGTGCCCGTGTGCTCCAGCAGGATGGAGCATCCCCAGCCTGGGCTGGCACTGGGCATCACCCACACACTCCATGGGGCAGGGATACCTGCAGGGGGTTCGTTGTACCAAGGGTGCCACAGAGAAACTGCACACACAGCAAATGTGTCCTCCTGCAGCAGCACCCTCACCCAGCAGAGGCTCTTGCTGGAGCACAGGGCACCTGGGTTTCAGGATGGCACCTTCAGGGCGTCTGTTCTGGTCAGATGCCACAGCAGGACAGGAGATAATGGACTGTGGACACTGACTGGCCACCAGCAGTGTGCTGCTGGCACTCCTCCTTCTCCTTACTTGCTGCTGTCCCCAAATCTAGCAGCATTTAGGGAACTAGTGACTATTTTGAAGGAACCCAGCAGCTGTCCCTGCACAGATGTGCTCCCTGCCAGGCCACTCCCAGCCTGCTGCATGGGCTGGCAGAGGGCAGAGGGGCACATGCAGGCACAGGAGCTCCAGTCTGGCAGGTAGATGGCCGTGGCTCAGACCTGTCCAGCCTGGAAAGCCTCTGAAGAAGTCAGAGAGGCCTTTCCTGGTTGGTTTGTACGTGTGCCATTACAGAAGGGCTGCAGAGCTGCCACAGCAGCTACAAACTTCCAGTGAAATGAGTGTTTATTATGATAGGATTGATGCAGTTCCCCAAAGACCCTAATCAACAAGTAATAAGGCCTCAAGAGAGCAATTAGAAATCTGAACTTTAACTCTCTTATAACCACAGTGTAGGAAGTGACTTCTACTCCAGTTTGGGGTTTGCCACCCGGCATGTGAACGAGGGGGAAATACCAAAAGCCTGAAATACCAAAAACCTGAAATACAGAATAACTGCAGACAAATATTTGAACAATGAGGTACAAGGTCCATTTCCACAGCAAGTGAATGTGTGTGTGGCAAAAAGCATAATGGTTTAGGGGGATTCATTCCCAAATTTGCAGCCTCTCTATCACATCTAGGTGTTTTCAATGCTGCTTCTCAGCTTTAGACGAGCACCCAGGGTGTTCAGTGCCTGTACATGTGCAGCATCTTCCCCCCTTTAAAGAAAAAAAATTACCTCAGTTTTCCCACTTGTGAAATAACAACAAGATGTGCCTGAAGGCAACACCAGCCCTGGAGATGCAGGTTTGCTCAGAACTTGTTTTGAATACTTCGGACGGGCCACTTCAGACAGGAACTGCACATTGAGTAATTCTTGCCATAGAAAGTCACGTGGCTACTGGAAAGCAGAAAATTGCATAAGAGCCCATCTGTGTAGCACAGCTGGGTTGGGGAGTGTTGGTTAAGAGGGCTCCTGCTCCACCAGGGCTGGGGGACACTTGGCTTCCCAAGGAGCTGTGCCAGCAGCAACACACATCCACAGCTGGGATACACTCAGGCTTTCAGCCTTAGAGGGGTGTTCTTCAAAAGTGTTACTTTCCTGGTTTCTGTGCTGAGGTGCCAGATGTTGGAATGCCAGGCTGTAGCTCCCTGGGAAGCTGGGCAGTGGCAGTGGCAGTGGCAGTGGCTCAGCAGGGCACGGGGCACTGCCTGCAGTTACCTGTGGGTACACACAGCTCTTGTCCCCAGCAGGTACAGCTGAGCTGGGTCCTGCCCTCTGTCAGGGGTGGGAGCACCCGGTGTGCAATGGAGCCACCCACTCCCCACTCAGACTTAGCAGGGGGTGCTGGCAGTGCCCTGAGTGCCAGGGTCGTGTCCCCAGCCCGGGGTGCTGTGGCTGGGAGGAGGAAGGGCTGCATCCCTGCCAGCTCTCTGTAGGAACAGCAGGGCAGGCCCTGCAACCTGGAGATCCAGGTGAATTTTGGCTGTCCCAGCCTTAAAAAAATGTCAGGTCTCAAAAGCTTCATTTGATGTATAACTGGAGCCAGCAGAGGGAGTGAAATGCAGGGACACTGTCCATGGAAAAAGGAGCTGCCAGGCTTTGACCCAGGTGCATCTGGCTCAGTGGCACATCCAAGAACCCAAAGGGAGGGTTCTGGCTCAGCCCTGGGCCACAGGTGACACAGATACGGATCAACAGAGGCAGGTGATCACTTGTAGGAGTGAGGGATTGTCTCCTGCATCCTTATCAATGGAAAAAAATCAGTGTTCTTGGGGCTAACACTGAATGTTTCCAGTATGAAGAAGGTACCCAGAGCAACCTCAACCTCTCTAATAATTCCTCTTCCAAGGGGGTCTGAGTGCTGTCCCCATGAATAGGTTCAAATGTTTTATCTTCTGGCACTGTTCATACAGTCCTGAGAGTGACCATGTAGCATATAAACACATATAACATATAAACACATATAACATATAAACATATATAACATATAAACATATATAACATACAAAACATATATTATAACATGGAAAGTCCTGAGGAGAAGCTGAAAACCAGTGATGCTGATACTGCTCCTTGTGCTCTTATGCCTCTAAAATGTCCTGGTCTTGGCATTCCCCTAAGCACTAAATGTGACAGACATGTTCACAAACAGCTTCTTGATGATTTCTTAGTTAACTTCTTTCTTCAAAAATAGCAAATTTGCAAATGGATTGGTTCTTCATCATCCATTTAGGATTTTTTTAGACTCATCTCTAATGTGCCTTCAAAGACAGAGTTCGTTTCCCCTTTTGACTGAGCATGGGCCATCTTCATTCACCATTTGATTGGTAGAGATAGGACATGATCTTTACTAAACTCTTCAGTAACATGGGAGCTTCCTCCCAGCTGCCTCTGAAGGTGAATTTAGAAAAGTTTTTTAATCTGTGTGTTTATGCACCAGTTTCCAAAAAAACACTTCTTTTAGCAAAATGCTAAATTGTAACAAGATGGTAGCTTTAATAATTGCCTGGAATACTGCACAATTAGCTTAAAGTAAGTTTTCCCTCCTTAAAATGAGATTTTGTTTGTGCTTGGATCAAGCAACTCTGCACCAGTCTTGAACTTGTTAAAGATGGAAATCAGAATAACCACTGCAGTATTGAAATGGTAAAATGAGAACAGAATGGCAATTGGCCAGTGTTTATGAATCAGAGAATATGATCATGAAATCATAAGAATAACCACCAAAAGGTAAATAAATTACCCGACCTACTACTTATTTTCATGTGCAACTTGACACAAAAGCTGAAGCCATGAATGATTTATACCTGTTTTAACAATAATACTCATTTTCCTGAAAGATGGTCAGCACTCAGGCTGCTGTGGGCACCGTGCCAGTCATTGAAAGGTTAATGTCTCAGCAGCAATACATTAAATTATGAATTATACCAGTCCCAAAATGGAAGGTTATTAGCTCGGTATGTTTAATTAGCCCGGCTCGAACTTTGCCATCTGCCAGCAGTGCCCATCACTAATGCACGGCCACGTGGGATGGGAGGGGTGGCAATGAGATGCCAGAAGCAGCAGCCATTGCCCTGGGCCAGCCCAGCTCACCTGCCCAGCTCTGCCTGGCACCCCGAGCTGCCCCTGGCAGCCCTGGCACTGCCACCTGCTGTCCCCCACTGCCCACCAGAGCCCTGTCCTGGGCACACCCCAGACCCTTCCATGACAGGAGAGGCCTGCCAGGTGTGGGCCCAACACACCTGAGCCCCAGATGTGGCAGCAACATCTGCCAGGGAGCGCCCAGAGCCGCGGGGTGTGTGGGGCCAGCTCAGGGATGTGGGAATCCTGCCGGGGTTTTGTTTGCACAGCATCTCCTGCCAATAACTGCACAAGGCCACAACATTGAGCTTTTCAATAAATATTTAAATTTTGCTTCTTTGCTTATTTATGTTTTTTTAAAGAACAAACAGTAAATTCTGTTGGGTTTTTTATTAGTGAAGATGATGGGATGCTTTGGAAACATAATGCACTTAGTATTGCAATAACTTGATGACTTCCCGTGACTTTGCTCTCGGGGAGCCTGTGTGCTAAAACCCGGGTTGGAACTGTGTCCTGGAAAACGTGGGGCAGGATCTGAACTTGAAAGAAGCCAAACCAAACCTTAATTTTAATTCTTATTTTTGTAGGTAGGATAACCTTGCCAAAGAGGAAAGGAATTTGGACAGACTTAACATCCAGCCTGTGCCGCTTCCACGAGCTGGACGCTAAAATGAAGAGAGAGTTTATTCATTCCCATCTCAACACAGCCCAGCAGAATTAAAAGACATTTGAACCTACAAGGGAGATTGGGTCAAACACTTCCCAAGCTGCCTACACGGAGAAGGCTGTTCAAATCCTCTGGCTGCCAAGTCCCCACATTTCTGTGTTGGATGTGAAGAGCAAAGGGAGCCTGGCAGGAATCAGGAGGCGTCCAAGTTGGCGTAAGAGACAGCACCAGGTAGAGGCTTGATTCCTTTTCCTTAATATTCTTGCAGTATGCAGTATATATGTTATTTCTTCTCCTCCCCTTGAGCTTTTGGTGATTTCCTCTTCTCCACATCAGTGGAGCCTCTGTAGTTGTGCTTCTGGAGCAGGTGGCATGGTTGGAATATCGGAGCAGTATGTATTAGAGTGAAACCTACAGACAGAAATAGAAAGTAAATGGAAGATGAATTGATCAGAGGAAAGGCAGAGGATGGAGGGGATAAAGTAAAGGCAAGGAGAGAGACAAGTAATACCTTGCCTGTGTGCTATGGTAATTTATTATTTTTATATGGTGCCCGAGGTGTGCAGTATCTGTTTTACTGAACAAATAGAAGAGTTCTCAGCCCCAAACAGCCAACATATTAATTTATTGTGTGACAGCCTGACAAAATGAGCAGCCAGGCCAGTGTGACGAGGAATAATTTAGTGCTTGTGGAGCATGAGCAAGTTTACTATTGGTACCCTCACTTGTATATGGCATCCGATGGACAGCCCTTGTTTGTAAGGACTTACTGCACAAGAAACATTTCCCTTTCAGGGGAAATCTGGCTGGGGGCTGTCTTAGGGCAGGGGGCTGTCTTAGGGCATGGTACAGGGCTCTGACTGGAGGAGCAGCCTGCCAGGTCAGTGCACTGGGAGGGCTGAGCCCCAGCCTGGCACAAACCCCAGAGCAGGGTGTGCAGGGACAGGCACAGGGCAGCCAGATGTGGGGAAAAGTGAAGGAAGGGACTGGGGAGGGAAAGCTGGAGTGTTTGCTGTGAGCTGTCTCAAGCTGCAGTTTCCAAGGAGCCATCCAGCTGGGACAGAAGGAGATGACCTGAACCAGCAGGCTCCAGTGGGAGAGGCTCCAGTGCAAACCTGCCGTGACCGCGGCACCGGGGGAGCAAGAGCTCAGTTGTTTTCCAACACAGTTATTGCCACTTAAATTGCAGTTTTATTCCAAAAGCAAATTCCAAAGTTTTATGTCCATAAAGGTTTAGACATAAACAAGAAAGAAGTCAGGAAAGTGGTATGTACTGTGTAAACAGTCTCACTTTATAATTAATGCTGGAGATCAGGGAGCAGGAATGGCTGTGCATGTGTGGTCATTCAGATTTACTGTTGCTCTGATTAAAACCTAGTTGGGCAATAATTTTATGCCCAGGTAGGGGCAGGAGAGGAGAGCAGGATGCCCCCAAGCAACCCATAAATAGTGTGGTGAAGACAAAGCGTTTATTACTTAGCTTCACAAAGGCTCTGTAAGTGCTCTCCCAGGGTAGGTATACTCATACCCCAGATGCCAATTCTGCAAATTAGCATTATTTCTCAAAATCCTGTGTAAACAGAAGTCATTTAAATACTTGATTTCATCAGACAGAATCACCCATGGAAATCTCAGTCTCTTTTTCTGCCTTTTGTGGGGTGAGCAGAGGTTTTCACTGCCTGGGTTTTCATTTCTCTTGGAATACTTTCACTGATGGCAGAACCTGGCAGGGTCTGGGATCCATACACGACTCAATCTGCAGGATTCTGTCCCATCTCAGTGCCTCGTGCTGATGTAAAAGCAACTGTGGGGCATAAACTTTACCATTTATCACTGAAATGTGCTATTTTGAATCTTCTATCTAGCAGTTTAAATTACTGTGCCAAAAGTGGTTTCATAGCTAAGACACACAGGGAATTACAAGGATTTGAGATTCTGTCAAAGTAGCATTGGGATGTTCCTGTTCACCTGTAGTTTCTTTTTTAATCATAATTGTTTGTACCTGCAGATGTTTTGAATTCTAAGAGTTAATTCCAGAGAAACAGGGAAGGAAGAAAAGGGCAAGTGAGCTTGATCAGTGGGGCACTATGAAAGGACATGGTTTCATGGAAACACAACATCCCATCTCATGTGCTCTGCTCCACCAGAGTCACTTTTGAACCCATTGTACAGGCTGGGAAAACGAGGCAAAAACTGGGGGCAGTGAGCTCTGAAGTGCATTTCTGGGCACTTCCAGCATGCCCCGTGTCCCGTCTGAGCTGCTCCTTCATTGCAGACAGGGAGTCTGTGGCAGAGCTAGGAATAGAATCCATCCCTTGTTCCAGCTCCCAGATCCTCAAGAGTATTTTTAGGTACTTAATACCATTAATTTTATACTCTTTTTGGCCAATGATCTTAGAAACAAGATCATGCTTCCTCTTGAAATAATTTTTTTAATCCTACTTGTGTGCTCTTGGACAACTTTTTTTCAGGGATTGTATACAGTTTAGTGCTATTTAGGAACAAATGCGCTTAAAAATTAGTTTTGGGAAGAGTTTTGCATGGACTGTGCTTTTGTGCAGCCTCGAAGTGTGAGTAAGGTTGGGAAGGAGGTGGTGCAGAGTCTTTGTGTTGTGCAGGGCAAACAGAACCTGTCTGTGAGGGGCTTTGGCAGAGGGCAGCTCATGTTGGCATGTTCAAGCTGACTGAAAAGGTGGAGAAAAAGTTCTACATCTACAGATTTCTACACATAATCATATTTTTCATTGTGCTAACTCAGCAAACCCCTTTAAGCCCTGCTCCAGCATCCTATCTATTATTAATTAATTGATTTCCTATAAGCTCATTATTTAGTTTGCCTGAGTTCCTGACAGGCTGCTGAGCTGCAGACAGTGGAACAGCTCCTGTCACAAAGGAGAAAACACATGGAAAAGGCCAGGCCAGGCAAAGGGGAGACTGGGACTGGACATTCAGGAGTGCTGGACAAAGCTCTCAGGCTTGTGCTGGGATTCTTGGGCCTGTAATTGCACCTGATATTCCGTGTAGGTTCCTTCCAGCTCATGATATTCTATGATTTAGTGATTAGGAAAAATTTCTTCACTGAAAGTGCTGCCCAGCCCTTGCACAGGCTGCCCGGGTCAGTGGTGGGGTCACCAGCCCTGGAGGGGATTTCAAAGGTGTGTGGGTACAGCAGCTGGGGACACAGGTTAGGACATGGGTTAGGACATGGGTTAGGACATGGGTTAGGACATGGGTTACTGGTGTCCCAGGCAGTGCTGGGGGAGCTTTTCCAACCCAAAATGTGACTGACTGTACAGCAGGGTGGGAGAGCAGCTTCCCAAGGTGCAGCCACTCATCAGGTGAGCAGAGCTTCCCTGCAGGAAGGGAAGGTCTCCAGGGGTGCCTTAGGGGCTGGGCATAGGGACAAGGAGGACAGGGAGGAATCCTGAGTGGGACAGGTTCGAAGGGCTCTCCGTGCTGCTGCTGCAGCGGGTGCTGCTCCAGGTGCCACAGGCTCCTCTGCTTCGCTCCATCCTCTGCCTCACCCGGTCCAGCTCGGGTGGTAAACGTGCTTATTGCAGCGCTAATGTCCTGCAAGTGGGATCCCACCTCCAGGTATATTAGAGTAATGAGTTCACACCTAACTAATGGAGACTTAATAGAGTTACTAATAGGCTGCCTTTTCCCCCCACGGTTTATGACCCCGCGGCCGGGGCTGTCAGGGGAGGGAGAGGTGAGAGGCAGGGTCAGCCCCGGCCCCCGGCCCGCCAGCCTTTCCAGGGACATCGTCTCTCCACCTTTCTGCAAGGAAAAATAAACAGTTTGAGGCTCCTGTGTCTTTATTAAACATTTCCTTTAAGCTGCATACTTTGGCTCTCTGCCCAAATGCACCAAGAAAGCATCCACAGAGCAGCTCGGCCGCGGGCTGCAGCGAGCGGCCCCCGCGGGGGCGAGCACCTGCGTGGCCGGCTGTGCCCAAGGTGTGGCCGGCTGTGGCCAAGGTGTGGCCAGTGCCCCGGGGATGCCGGAGTGACGGGAGTAGCCCCGGGGCACAGGGTGCGGGCGGCGAGCAGCGGCAGCATGGTGGTGGCCCCGGGCAGCGCGCGGCTGCGACGTGGCAGCCAGGTGGGCAGCGCCGGGTACCGCGTGTGCCACGGGCTACGGGCCACGGGCTACAGGCTACGGGCCGGGCTGCAGGCTACGGGCCACGGGCTACGGGCCACGGGCCACGGACTACGGGCCACGGGCTACAGGCTACGGGCCGGGCTGCAGGCTACGGGC
>VWZS01004387.1:23812-140591 GCA_013397075.1 Rhabdornis inornatus
GGTTAATGACTCGGGGCTGCAGCGCCCGGCGCTTATCGCGCTACGTGGAACGCGGGTCGCTGTCGGTCCCCGCCGGGACCCGCCGCGCTCGGGTTCCCGCTGCCGCACGCTCCCTCCGAGGGGATCGCGTGTGTGTCTGTGTGTGTGCCCTGGCTGTGCACGGCGCGCGTGGGTGCCACGCACACGCGGGATTCGGACTGTGAATTAGTTATAATTTGGATTACGTTTGTGTCTTTGTCTTTTTTTTTCCTTTTTTTTTTTAAATTATTCAGTTTCACTCGCGCCCCCCCCTTTTTCTTTTAAAACAAACAAACAAAAATTGGTTCTGAGCAAGGTCTGTTTCTTTCTCCCGCTGTGCTTGGGGCTGCTCTCGGTATGTCCTGGACTCTAATGCAAGCGTGTCCCCTCTGCGCCGGCTGTCTGTCTTTCTCCTCTTCTTGCTCCTGTTTAATATGGAGCAATTTTCTGGAGACTCGGTGACTCCCTCCTTAGGGTCACATTGAGTTCGAATGCGACTGAAGGTGCAGGAATCCTGCAACGGAGGAAATAAGAGAATAGAGAAAATGGGGTCAAGTTGGCTGCTTAGAGGCCAAAACTCCCATAGCTGCCTTTAAAAATATATGTATAATATTTGGCTTTCCTCGCTGTATTACGGATTGCAGCTTCCCCTTTCAGGTATTTTCCTTACAGCTTAAAGCCCTCGCTTCCTTTTGCCTCCCCCCACACCCTCCCCCTGTTAGGGGAGAAAGGGGGGGGGAGGGAAAATAAAAGGAAAAGAAATGGGGGGGGAGAGAGGGGAAAAAATAAAACCCATTGAGTTTAGGCAAATAAGGTTTGGTCTCCGTATCCTATTACAAAGCACTTTGAATATGCAAGACATCACACAAGACCAGTTATTCCAGTTACGACAAACTTAAAAAGAGAAAAAAGCAAGGCATGTTTAGATTGCAATTTGTTAGAGCAAGATCCGTATTTAAAATTCTGTCTTTTAAATTTTTTTTTTTCTAGCCTTGCTTTATATCCAGCTTTTTCTGGTGTCTGGGTTGGGTTTTTGTTTTTGGGGTTTGTTTTTTTGGGGTTTTTTGCATCATTATTATTAAAATCTTTCCATCGAGTTTAGGAAGACTGCTGCGAGCAACACATTTTCTGTATTTTTGTTCCTGTATCTCGGAGGAGAGTTGGCAGGGATTCTGTGGTTTGCAGTTACACAATATGTTATCATGTTTTTAATCACTAAATCATTGCAGTGGTTATAGATTTACAGTCTTAGGGTATTACCGAGCGGCGCAGCGCAGCCCGTGTGTGCGGGGACATACGAGAGCATGCCGTTAACATGCTCGTGAACTTTGCTTTTAAATCATTTCCCGGCCGAGCCGCGGCAGAGTGCGGAGCCAGCGTTTTGGCATCACCCCTCCACGCACTTGAGGAAAGTTTGTGCAAGCCTCCCGGCAGGGCAGGAGCTCCGATGGGCGTCGTGCGCGCCCTGTCCGGCGGCGCTGGCGGTAAGCGGCGGGTCAGGGGGTGCGAGGGGTGCCCACTGCGCCGGGGCCGCCACCTGCGTGGCCAGGGGGACCAGGCCGCCCCACCGGCCGCCCTCTGCTCCCGGTTCCCCCTTTATTATGTAACAGAGCCCTCGGCAGCATTAAAAATTCAGCATTACAAGCTGATTGTAATGCTCCCTCATTAGGCAGCGCTGTCTGGTCCGGCACTGAGCGTGGCTTTTCGGTGCCGCGGCCGGGAAGGGGGGAGCGGGGTGTCCCAGGCCCCGGGAGCAGGCTCACGCTGGGCTCCCCGGCGCCACGGAGCACCGGCCCTGCGGCCAGGCCCAGGGCTCGCCAGGATTCTGCTCGGCCGCCGGGCGAGGGCTTTCCCCTGTGTGGCTGCCTGAGCCGCCTCCTGCCCGGTCCCGCTCCGCAGGCTGCCTTCCACCGGAACAAAAGCAAAGAAAAGGCACACTGGAGGGGAGCGAAACTCTGCATCTGGCCCCAGAAGTTGCTTTGCTGTATTTGTATTTTTTTCTCCTCCTCTTTTCTTTTTAACGCGGTCATTTTGTGAGCAGAGGGCAGCAGGAAGTTGGCTCCAGCCCCTCTCCGGCGCAGCGGTGCCGGCCGCAGCAGCACTGGTCCCTCGCTGCCGATCCTCCGGACCCTCCCTCCCACCCTGCCGCCGCCTTTTGTTCCCGCAGGACCGAGCCGAGGTGCTGCTCGTGGGCCGAGGCGGCGCGGGCGGCCTCGTGTGCCTGGCACCGTGGCCTGGCCTTGTCGTGGCCGCTGTCACACCGGGGCCCGGCGGTGGCGGCTCTGACAAAAGCGGAGGCGTGTGTCCCTCTTTCATCTCCCTGCCTTGACCCCCGCCCCGGTTGCTGTCGGTGTCGTTCCAGAGGCCGGGAGCAGCAGATTTGCTTTGGGCCTGGCTGGTGGTTGAACGGCTCCAGCAGGAATCGCCAAATCCCAAACTGATGGACGCGCAGCTGGCTGCGTCAGCCTCCCTGTTAACACCTCCTTCCGCTTTCCAAAATAACAGTAATAGCAGTAATAATAATAATAAAAAAAATGTTGCGTGGAGAAGCAGAAAAAGGACTAGTGGGCTTTTACATCAACTTTATTCACACGCCGTGTTTTGTTCTGCGGGGGCTCAATCCCTCGTGGGAGCGTTTCCGTGCCAGCGTTGCTTTCTCGTCTGCGGTGGGAGAGTTTTCGGCAACCATCTTCTGTGGGTGCTGGCGTGCGCCGGCCCTGCCGGGGCTGGAGGTGTGTGTGCTGCGGAGATCGATTCCGGAGGGACGGGCTCGGGAGAGGCTGAGCGTTCCACAGCTCCTGCATCCATCCCTTCGGCAGAGCGCGGCCAAGGTTTGGCCTTTGTGTGGCTTTGGGGGCCGCGTACCCGTGGGTGCGTCCGGCTGGCAGGAGAAGTGGGCTGTGAACAAAGCCGGGCCACGGCGGGTCCCTGTGGCCCAGCACGGGCCGGACCCTGTGCCGCTCGCTGGCTCCTGGCACTGATGGCTGCGGGGGCTCCGGGCTGGGAGAGGCCCCGGGGCACGGCAGGTGCCTGTGGGGGCTGTCCCCGCCGCGCTGCTCCTGTTCCCTAAGGGTGGGTCATCGCCACGCTGTCTGGGAGCCGTGCGGGAGGCTGGCCGTCCCTGGGGAGATGCAGGGGGAGCCTGGAGAGAGGAGCTCCTGTCTGGGGAGCTGGGCTGCCCTTCTCTCCTCCCTCCCTCCCTCCTCCACAGCCAAAATTGAGGCTGGGTGTCCGGCGCATGGCGGCAGCCATGGGGCTGTCGAGGGCTGTCGTGGCAAGAGAGTGGGAATCAAAACATCTGTGTGCAGGCCTGGGCGCCGCAGCCTCTAATGGTTTTGACGGAGCTGTTGTGGTCTGTTGTCTGGAAAATCTGCATTCTGCGCCGTGCCCGAGGGGGCCGCGGCACCGCAGACCGTGGCGGTACCTAAATATAACCACCGAGGGGTGAGGTGAGGGCAGCGGGAGCAGGCCGCCCGCTCGCCTTCTGCTTTGTCTCTGATCTGCGATTCAGGCATTTTGGTTTGCTCCTGAGCCTGGGTTTCTGTGTAGGCAGGGATTGGAGAAATAGATAAATTCCAGCTAGTTTATTAAAAAAGAAAAAGCCAAACAGCAAAACAGGGAGGATGAGTCGGGCTTCCCTGGCTGCCGGCAGCGGTCCTGCTGCTGGACTGGGGATCCCACCAGCCCTGCGTTCCTCGTTCCCCTTGGAGATGCTGCGGGTCTTGCCGAGGTCTCGCTGCCGGCAAGAAGCCAGAGCTCCCAGCGCTTCCTGGCTGGCTGTGCCGGACAGACAGACAGACGTGTCCATCTGTCGGTGCGGGAGGTGGGTGCTCGTCGCCACAGCAACGCTGGCTGTGCACAGGGCTGCGAGCGCCAGGTGCGTACGTGTGCGTGGCAGAGGTGGCTGGAGCGCAGTCCCACTTGGTCCCCACGCGAAATCGTTTTTTGGTTGGGGATGTGAGGAGGGGAGTTGAGCACAGGCCCAGCTGGTGGTGGCTGCCACCATGTTCTGGGCGCTGCTGAGGCGCAGGGACAGTGGGACGGTGGCGGGTGCTGCTGGCAGGCTGCGCCCACCCGACTTTGCCCTTGAGTTTGCTGCTGGGAGAGACACTTGGCTGTTGATTGTAATTTCATTATGTCACAAGTGCCAAACATGCCTCTCGCTATGAAAAGGCAAAGAGGACCAGCAGTATTTTTCTTTTTTCCCCCCAGAAAACAAACATTCCACAGTGTTCTGAGCTGTGTGGTGTGTGTTACTGTTGAACATGAAGATGCCGGCCCTGTGGTGACCAGCCTTTCAGGTATTAAATCTGGTGAGGGCTGAGCTGCGCAGGTTCCTTGGCTCGGCAGTAATGCTGGAGCAGACAATGTGCTTGGCAGCTCTGGTAAAAGATTTTTTCCCGTCCTCCACCTGCCCTGGTGTCTGGGAAAGCAGAGCCTGCAGGGCCTGTAACGCGTTGGCTCTCGGTGTTTATTTTCATGGCCCAAGCGTGCCTGCTGAAGCATCGGGTCCCTGCCTAGGAGCTGTTCCCAAACCCTCAGGTCCCAACAGCACCTGTGTACCCTGTGTCCTGCCTCAGGCTCACCTTGGGCTTCCAGCCACGCTGTCCTGGCTAGTGGCAGCCTGGCTCCAAAATGGCTGTGTGGCTCAGTTGGAGTTTAACCCTCCTTGCACGCTGCTTTGTGCGAACACACCGACACTGGGTGCGGAGCTCAAGCACAAATGGAATCGCTGATGGTAACGTGGCAGGGATGTGCTCGATCCTGCTGGGTTTCCTGAGGGACTCTGACGTCTGGTGTGGAGGGCTCAGAGGGTTTTGGTCTTCTTGTAATGGGTTGGGTGAAGAAGGGGAAGGCGAG
The DNA here is from genome assembly GCA_013397075.1 of Rhabdornis inornatus. Taxonomy (NCBI): domain Eukaryota; kingdom Metazoa; phylum Chordata; class Aves; order Passeriformes; family Rhabdornithidae; genus Rhabdornis; species Rhabdornis inornatus. The sequence continues at coordinate 28,691 of VWZS01004387.1, forward strand.
GAGGCACAGGTGGCTGAGCTGCCATCAGGTGCAGGTGGTTTGGGCTGACGGGCACAGTCAGGTGCGTGTTGTTTGAGATGATGCCGAATCTGGGGCTCCTTCCCCAGGGTGTGTTTGCTGAGGTGCCATGTGGTCAGAGGGCACGTCGGCAGGCCTGGAGGTCGGTTCAGGAGACTGAGCAGGGCGGTGCATGGAGCTGCTTGGTGTCTGAGGCACGGGTTTGAGAGCTGCAGAGTCTGCAAACCAGCCGTGTGAAGGTATTGTGGATTCGGGCTGCGCACAGCAGCTTGTGCGTTTGTGCTGTAGCTCTGCTGCTGCCGAGGCCGGTGCCCAGCCCCTGGGGTAGCTCGGCAGCAGAGCAGGGGCTGTGCCGTGCTGGAGGTTCCTGCATGGTGGCTGTGGAGGCGACGCTGCCGGCTCTGGTTCCTGGGCTGTGCGGTGCTGGACAGGGCTGGGTGCCAGTGCCAGCGCAGGAGCTGCTCTCGGGCGAGCTGCAGCAGAGTGCTCGTGGCCCTGGAGCGGTGCTGCCGGGTGGTCTCTGCTCCTGCTGCGTGTCCCCTGCTCGGGCTGAGGCCGCTTTGTGCTGTGGCATGCGGGCGAGCCAAGGGCAGGGAGCGGAGGGCAGGCGGCCACCACGTCCCCATGTCCTTGTGCGGTTCCCACCGCAGCCCCTGACTGTGCCAGACAGAACTGTAGATGTCAGGCTTTGCACAGAAAGGAGAGCGGGGAGGGAGGGCGAGGAGGAGGCACAAGCGCGCAGCAGCAGGGCTGTGAGGTTCAAATTAACCTTGTGCTTTGTTGGTGTGGAAGTGAGGCGCCCTGGCCGCCAGCACGCTGCAGCCCCGCTGTCATTCATACCCGGCTGTGGAGGAGCAGGGCCGGGAACAGGGCCGGGGACAGGGCATCCCTCCCCGTGCTGCTGGGGGCGGGGGCCAGCAGGTGCCCAGGACAGTGTTGGGCACAGACCCTGGAGATGAAGGTGCCCAGTGGGACTTGGGGCTGGCAGGGCTCACCGTGTCCCCGAGGTGCTGCAGTCAGTCCCTTCACATCTGATTTGGAGGAATGGGTGCTCTGGCCTTTCTCCTGGAAGCTGGCTCCGCAGCACCCAGACATGTGCTCCTATATAGCTACTTCAGGTGTCAGAGCCTAAATTTCTCCTCTTTAATTTTCTCCTGTTAATTTTGTCTCTTTTAGTCTTACATACTTCCTTCCCCAGTTCCTTTCTTCTTGCTGTTTTTCATCTTCCATAGAGACAGTTAAAAGCAGCTTAACACCGTGAGCTTGTTTGGAAGTCAAAAGATCTGTTTCAGCTCTGATGCTGACTGGGCAAGACACCAAGTGTTTGCCTCAGCTGGAGGATGAAATGGGATGATGCATAGTTCACATGCAGGGACTGTAAGTGGGGGTTAATTGTAAAAAATCGTAACATGTTTTAAATCCCCAGAGCATTGTTGGATCCTTACATTTAAAATGGGAGTACCTGCTGCGCTGGGGGCAGCTGTGGAGCAGAAGGATTGTCCAGAGCACCTCAGCAACTCCCAGCAGGGCATTGTGCTGGAGACCTGTGCTGTGGCACTGCAGAAATGGAGCTGCTTAGTCCCCGTTTTGTGGCACCATCTCGTCCCTCCTGGTGTTGCTGCTCGCTGGGGCACAGAGCACCGGGCTGGAGGACTGGTCGTGCTGGCTGGGGTTTGCAGTCTTAGAGAGTCCAAGTCCAAGTAAAGGCACGCGTGAAGGTGCAGGCAGGTGTGTGTTCTGAGCTGCTGTGGGCACGGTGCCGGGCTGTGGCATGGCTGGAGGAGCAGCAGCTGGTGGAGCTGGGTTGGCTGTGTTATCCTCCAGGATCCGGGTGGACAGCGAGCACACGCTGCCCCACAGCAGGCTGGTGCTGGAGGAGGGCTGCAGGGTGGGTTCTGTGGCAGTACCTGCTGGCTGGCAGAGGGGAGGGCAGGCAGTGAGCTGGGCATTGGTGCCAGCCCGTGCCCTTTGCCAGCCCGTGCCCTTTGCTGGCCATGGAGTGCATCCTGAGCTGCGTGCTGGTGTGGGATGCCCAGCCCTGGGGAGGGCGGTCAGCACCACGTGCCCCTTTGCTATTTCGGAAACAGTTACTTTCCAATAGCAGTGCCTGTCTGAAGGAGTTGCCGCAGATATTTTTTCCCCCCCTTGCTTGCTTTATTTTAACCAGCCTCTCCACTGTTTCCTCTTTATTTTGGGCGACGTGGAAGTGCCGGAGGTTTGCATGAGATCCTGGAAATTACCCAGGTGCTGGGTCTGGTGCCAGCACAGCCCTGTGTGAAAAGTTGCCTTCATGGCAGGCGTGCAGCGGTTTCACCTGGAACTGCAGATGTGTGAAGAGCAGAGTCAAGCCCTGGAAGTGCCCAGGGGATTGCTTGGAGCGCGTACAAGAGGAGGAGGAGGGTTGAGCTCTGCTTTGCACAGCAGGGGCTGGGGTCAGCCTCACAGGAGGAGCAGCAGGGCTGACTTCTCTTCCCTTGAAACCTCCCAGCTGTGCCTGGGGCTGCAGACATAGTTGCCAGAGGCCCCCTGCAAGCTCCTCCAGCTCTTGGCAGCACAGCTGGAAGCGTCCAACCAGCCACTTCTCTGTCCACGTTCCTCGTCTGAGCATCCATTTGTGTCCTTGGAGTGACGGGATGCTCTCTTGGCAATGGAGGTTTCCTTCCTTGAGTCCAGCTAGCCACTGGCTGTGTGGATGTCTGCAGGAACTGGATGTTAGACTCTGGTTTTTGTCCCCCCCCAGCAATCTTTTTCTCAGCCCCTTCTTGCTTCTGGGTATGAAGCCCACAAAGTAGCAGTGGTCACTGAGATATGTTTGATGTGATTCCTCAGGAAGCACTGGCTGTCCTCTGGAGGTCTGAAGTTCTCTGCTGCTGGAGAAATGAGTGGAGAGGTGTTGAGTACAGACATGGCTATTTTACTGTTGGTGGTGCTCAGTGGGTCTTCTGCATTTTAAAATGAAAAAAAAAAAGTGGAGAAACCAAAAAAGCTCCAGCTGCCATTGAAGCATAGCGTGCCAGGAGGAGAGGAGGAATATTTTGGTCACAGTTTTCCCCTGTGCAAATATTTGGGATAGTAAAAGCTGTGTTGTCTTCTTGAAGGCCTTGCTGGACTGTGGAGCAGGACTGGGTGATTTCTCAACTGCTGCTTGAATTTCCTTTTGTTGAGCCTCAGCTATCCCCATTAATGGCTGGAGATGTTCCCTGGGTGTTGAACAGTTGCAGGTGATACCCTTGGCTGTGTGTGACCAGCACAGAGGGGATGGGACCTGAGGTCAGCCCCATTGTCCAGGTCACTGTGAGGAGGCCAGGGCAGTTCTGAGCTCCAGAGATGGCTCCTGGCTTCCTGGCGACTGGAAATAAAAGGACTGAGAGTCTTGGGATGCAGATGGTTTACAAAAGGGGAAGAAAATGGTAAAATAAAGCTCCATTTGGTAGAAATAGCTACAGTGAGTACTGTGGGAGAAAGGACAGAGATTTGCTCTTTAATGTTCTCATGGTGTCTTGAGCGTGGAAGTTTTTGTTTGGTTGGTTTTGTATTTTAAAGTTCCTTCTTCCTTGTATGAGCCTCTTGCACAGCAGAGGAAGAGAAACTTAACAAAAATAGAGCCTGTGTTTGTCTAAAATGAGGTTGCTGTGGCATGTTTGGGACTCGAGACTGTGACTTTGAAGCTGAGTGCATTTCACGCTGCTGATACCCTTTTAACTGTCTTAGGTAAACAGTGCAGTTGGGCTCTGAGAAGTGTCTGGTGAAAACTGTGCTTGGCTCCTCATTCTGGCTGTTTCAGAGGTTTTCAGAACAAATACCCTCTGCTTACCAGCACTCTTCCTGCTTAGAAAAGTTTGCATTGATTTATTATTATTTTTTCAAAGGATTTACTTGCACATTAGAGTGCCCCGTGGACATTATTTTCAGTTCAAGGAGGGTTTATTTTAGTTTGGCTTAATCGAATTGGAAACAGTTACGAGCTGTACCAAAGCAACTTGATTTCAAACCAAAACAGGAATGTCCTGTTCATGGAGCAGGTTCACACTGCTGTGTTCACAGGTCTGTGCTGAATTCCTGCTGTTTACCTGTGCGTGGGGAGTCTTGGCAAGTAAATCACAGTGAGGGCTCGGTGATGCTGAGCAGGACCTGCAGAGGCTGCGGGGGCTGGTGTCCTGTCTGTGTGTGACACTGATGCTTCTGCCAAGGCCAGCCTTGCCCCAGATGCTTTTTCTTTTTGCTGACACTGAGCTTTGGGGCAGTGGCATGGGGAAGTAGTTTAGGGAAGGGACCTCGTTTAGAAAATCTGCTAAAGGATGGAGGAAAAAAAGCTTCCTCAAAATATTTTTATTTCTGGGTTTCTTTGCCAGCTTCCCAGTAATTTGAAATAATTCGGTGACGCAGGTTGAAATGGCTTTTCTGGAGCAGAGGGGAGCAGGCAGGCAGGACTAAGGACTTTTCCCAGAGGAGCACTCGCTGCTCTCCCACTGTGGGGCTGGGGCCTAAGTGTGCATTTGGTGTAGGGTACTTGGGAGGAAGGCACTGCTTTTAGTCATCTTTATTACTATTCTGCCCTTTCAGGAGTACGGTGTGGTTAAACTTAGAGGACCCTGTGCAGCCCTTCCACCTAAGAAAACCGAGCTGTGGCTGAGGTTTAGGCTGAGCTGAAGGATGAGCTGGTCCCCACAGTGCCCTGGCTCCTTCTGGGAGCTGTGTGAAGGTGCTGTGCTGTGGGTGAGCAGCTGGGGTGCTGGCAGCCAGGGCAGGTCCCTGGGCTCAGCTCCAGCGGGCGTCGTGCCCCGCTGCGTTCTGTGTCCCTGCGAAGCCAGCACCTGGAGCTGCCAGCCTGCATGGCTTCTGTTTGTAGTTTCACCTGCTTAAATAAACAAACAAATTGTTTGCTCCTCCTCCGCCCCCTGTTCCTGTGCAGCAGCACTGCCCAGTGCTTTTCTGAAGGATCTGGATCCTGTTCTCTGAGGGATCCATACCTGTCCCAGGTAGCTCCTTCTCCTCCCAGGGCAGCTCCCTCCTCCACTGTCCAGTGCTCTTGGCAGTTCCAAACCAAATATTTGCTGCAGTTTTTGAAACTGGTTTTGGTTTTATTTAAGCAATTGCCCAATCTCATGTCCAGTGAGTCTCTTTTGTGTCTTTCTTAGTTTGCAGGGATCTGGGCTGTAGCTGGTGGCAGAGGGGAGGGTGGCTGGGCACATGCTGTGCCCTGCCCTGGTGCAGGCTGTGCTGGCTCTGGGTGTTCTCCTGCCTCTCAGCTGGGTATGTGCAGTGTTCTCTGCCTGCTTGCACAGCAGGTGTGTTCAGACTGCACTCTGGGATCTGTCTGCCCATCCACATCCAAGCATCAGCACCGGGGGCTCTGTTGGGAACATCTTTGTATGGACGCCCCTTTTCCTGGTCATTACAGAGTAATTCCTGTGCAAAACCTCCAGATTCTGATTGTTTCCATAGACTGATCATTTCTTAATGGTTTATTCTCTCTATAAAGTCATTAGTAAAGCAAAATATCATACCCCAGAGTGAAAATGTGATCTTAACTGGCTCCCAGGTGAGGACAGGCATTTAGGAGTAGAATAGTGTAGGATATTTCTGCTGTAATGCTGTTTCAGTTCAGTCCAGGTTGAGCTGCGTGCTGTGGTGGGGAGCTCCTGTGCTGGTCCTGCCTGCTGGTTCAGCCTTGGCTCGTGTTTGGATGTGTCATGCTGCAGCTGAGCCCTGCTGCTGCTGCCTGCAGACACAGAGCTGTGGTTTCCAGCTCTGCTCTTCCCTGTGCACCCCATGGCAGGGCCAGGCTGTGCTGCTTTGCTCTCTGCCTCAGCTGATGGCCTGTGCTCGGCGCTGCAGCCATGAGAAACTTGCATTTAATAAAAGTTACTGTGGAAGGGTTCTTGGGATCTTGCCAGTGAGAGTTTCCTATGTAAAATTAGAAATCAGATTTTTTTTTCTTTTTTTTAAGCCTTGATGTGAACTGGTAGTTGCTGGAGTTTTCTTTTAAATCCTGAGATCTCAGCTGAGGGGACTGGGGGGCAGGAACACAATTAAGCAAAACCCCAAACAGTGGAGTTGCAGGTTTTGTCTTTTTGCGAGAGGAAAAATAGTAAATTTAGTGTAATATCGAGCCCTCAGCAGTAATAAGTGACTCATTAGGCAAATGCAGAGTGTGCTCTGAGTCCATCAGGTGCTGGCCAGTGTGCAGGGAGGCTTGCTGCCCAGCACCACCTGGAGCCTCTGCTGGGCAAGGAGGAGAAATCTCCAGAGCCATCAGGTGAAATGTGTGATAAAGCTGTGCTGTGGTGGCTTCTGGAAGGCTCAACTTGTTGAACTGCTGCAGTAGCTGGATTTGGTTGTGTTCAGGTCATTCCTGTCAGGCTTTTGGGCCATTCTTTCGCTGCGTCAGGTGTGATTTGGGTCTGTCGGTCCCTGCACAGCCACCTGTGGGAAGCCTGCTCTGCCCTCTCCCCAGGTGAGAGCAGCACACCTGCCCGAGTGAGGAAATCCCATTTCAGCTTTTCTCTGGCTGCTCTTACTTTACTGTTCACTAGGATTGAAGAATTCATCCCAGTCCTTTGTTTTGGTGGAAGGAAACGCTATCCCTGTGGCTGCTGCTGTTGTGGGGGTGTTGTAGGGTGAGATAAGGGCTCTGTGGTTCCCTGTGCCCCCGAGCAGCTGGCACCTGCCTGCCAGGACCCACAGCAGCTGGATCCCTGGGCTAATGGCCTGCCTTGTCCTGCCTTGTTTGTCGTGATTTGTGCCTGCATTTGTATGCAAATACTAACAACTTGCTGCTGAGTTAATTAGTGTTTTTTCTCTTTGCTTCCTGGAGCTTGAGCTAAAGGTCTTTATTTTCCCCATTTCGGTGGTCTGAGCCGTGCCAGGTGTCCTCAGGGGCACGAATTGGCTGCAGAGCCTCATGGACCTCAGGATAAGAGTTCTGCAGAGGGGTTCAGGTGGTCACTGTGGCTGGATGCTCTGGGTGTCCAGGTGAATGTTTGCTCCCTGCTCTGGTGGTTGCTTTGCAGAGGAGCAGAACCAGGCCAGCTCCTATGTCCTGGAGATGCCGAGTGTTTTCTCTCTAATGTTGGGATTGAGCACCTCAAATGCCATGGGATGGATGATTCTCACCAGACCAGAGGCTCCAAGGGTGGCTCTGGTACCTGGAATGGCAGTGATGGGGTGGGAATTGCTGGCCTTCAACAGCAGCTGGGTGTTGTTTTTTTTGCTTTGGTGGAGGGGAAGGCAGGCATTTCTTCCCTTCCCAAGAACTGTATCTTTGTGTCCTTGTTTGGGCTCAAGGATTTTACTCATTTTAATCTTTGATTCCATCTGATTTTCTGTGGGCCCAGCAGGTGTTTGGGTCTGCCAGGGCTGCCCAAGCCAAGGTTGGAGGGGTTACCTGCCATGGGGTGGGCAGCAAGGACACCCGGGCACCCCTGGGCAGGAGCTGGTCCAGGGCCCTGGTGGTGCCCGGGCTGTGGCTCCTGGCCATCCCATGGCCATGGTCAGGAGCCCAGGCAGTTGTGCTTGTCCCACCCTGCCTCCTTCTGCCCTCCAGCCAAGGCTTTTTCACAGCTATTGCAACAGAACTTCTGTTTAGTTTCTAAGCCTTTGTTTGCCCCCTGAAGGCAGGCCTGTGGCTTCTCGGCTGCAGAGGTGACAGCCTCCAGCCTGAGGCCAGGGACTGGCAAGTTCCACCTGGAAACCAGAGACCCTTTGCCCCTGGGTTTGTGCTTGTTCTCCTCCTTGAGCACCTCACTCGTATTTGGAGCCTTGGTGCTCCCTTGCAGGAGGAGTGAAGTGGAGGTGCAGTGGGAATTTGTGCAGCATTGCATCCAGCTGGGAGAGGATGAGCCCATGAGTGTGGAGCTCCCCATCCTATCAAGGGAAGTTCCCAGGAGCAGCAGCTCACTGCTCAAGGGACATTTCCTGGCCCGGGAGCCCAAATTTCTGCATGTTTTCATTAGTCATCTGAGCACTAATGGGAGAGAGGGGGTTTGGAATATTTTAGTTTGGTTTCCTGTTCCAATGCCCTTCTGAGGTGAAGAAATGCTTCCCATACCTGGAGTGTTTGTCATTGTTGGATTTTTAGACCTGGGAGATGTGCTTTTTTTTCTCTACTCTTGCTTTTCCATTTCACACCCTGCAAGGCAAAGGGATGTGGCACTGCAGACCTGTCCTGCTGTCATGCTGAATCTTTCTGAGGAAGTACAGAAATGGCGATTTTTCTGCAATGCTTCTGAACAGATTCCTGATGCCGTAGTGGGCTTTTAACTCCATAAAGCTAAAACTTTATAGGAAGCCCAGGTGAGCCCAGGTAGGAGGGATTGAATTTAGGATCTTGCAGAGTGAAACAGGAATTTTCCTTGTTCCATTTGGGCTGGTGGGACCGTGCCTGTTATAGTGGCTGTCTCAGTGCAAAGGTCTGAGGTGAGCAGCAGCTTAAAAAGGCAGTGTGGCATGTGAGGAAGCAAGTTAGCTCTTAATCATATCATATTGGCCTCCTTTGCAGCTGATACATCTGCTGTAAAACGCTTAGTGCTGAGTGCCTGATTGGGCAGCCCATGCTAAGTGTTCAAACTCCTGCTGCCTTTTTTCTTCAAACAATATCTTCTGGCTTCCAGATTTCTGATAAATTGATAAGAGGAATTGCGTGAGTCAATAGAGTTGTAGACACTTTGCCAATATAACCCCAGCGCTATTGATCTGCCAGTAAATTAAAGTCTTACTTAGAGGCTGCCGATATTTCTAATCTCCTGCCTCACCAATTACACCCTCCCAGCTACCTGGGAGAGACAGCCACGGCAGACGAGGCTGCCCAGGCTTTTCCTGCAGCGGGGCCATGGCGTGGCAGCCCAGCCTGTGTGGGGCTGGGGGCGGCACTGGGGTGGGCACCGGTTGGGAATGCTGCAGGAGGGATTTGCCAGGCCAGGTTGAGCCTCTGGCGGCTCCTGGGCACAGCCCTGGCTGCTGGAGGATGGAGGCAGTCAGGAGGGGCAGTGAGGCTGTGCCCAGCCCTCTGCCTTCCCTGGCATGGAGTGGTCCTTGCCACCAGGTCCCGATGCCATGGGGCTGTGTCCTGCAGAAGGGACTATGAAGAAGGGATGCTGGCTGGAAGATGTGGATGCAGGGAGCCCCAGTGCCCCCCCAGCTCCTTCCCTGCTGCCTGCACTGGGCTCTGCCCCTTGGGGGCTGGGTTGGGGTCTGGGCTGAGAGGGGCTTTGAGCTGTCCGAGGGGCCATGGATCAGAGAGCCCCTGCCAGGCTCCCATGCCCCCCCACACCCCCTCCCCTGTGAAGTTTCAGTGGATTCTTGCCAGATAAGCCCCTTTCAAGTCTCATTTACGTTTGAAAGTCCATAGCTAGCTTTGGGAAGAAATCTCCAGATAAACACTGTGTTCTTTCTAATACCCCAGAGCGAAAATCAATGGGAGGGATAATTCCTTCCCTTGTCCTACATGGACTTTCATGTGTTTCTACCTCCAGCAGCACCTTTTAAATAAAGAGAAGCAGCAGCCACCCTCCCCTTTCTACTCTGCCCCTTGGGTCCCAGCCCAGGGCTCCTGAGCAGAGGGGGATGCAAGGTTTGGGGAGGAGAGGGATGCTCAGCTGGGGGTTCTGTTGGTGCCTTGGGTCCAGTCTGGGCTTTTACTGGGAGAAAACTGCACGCCTGTCTGGATTTACAGGGATGTTCCTGGGAATTCACATCCAGAGTGGTCTGTAGCTGGAGCAGAGGACCCAGGTCTTGGAGGTGGTGACAGCAATACTGTGGTGAAGGGATTTAAAAAAAATTCATTAAATGCAGTTGAAGTGAAGGTTCTTGCCATATACAATTGCTGCCAGGTGGAAGATGGGCCTATAGTGTTATATTTTTTTTATCCTAGGCTTGTGCAGGGCACTCTGGGTAGGGATGTCTCTTCTGCCCAGCATCCAGCAGTGCCTGCTATGAGGCAGATCCACTTACCAGAAATACCTTGTAGGAATTCATAGCTGGGACTGGTCTGAGACAGCTCATCCAGACTGCCCTGGAGCATGCTTATGTCTAAAAGCTGCATCCTCCAGCCATGAAGTTCTTTATCTGGCCACTTCCTTGCTGGCTGCACTGAGCTGCATTTTCCCTGATGTTGTGAAGTTATCGTATAGACTGTACATTAAAAATTGTAACTATTCCAAGTCTGCTGCTTTGGCAGGGAATCGCTGAGTCTCGTGATCTGTAATGGAGTGGAGATGCTGAGCTGCAGCAGGATATATTTACACTGAAAGCTTTTTCATGGAGGAAACATCTGAGCAGCAGAACAGGCTGAATGATGTCTTTAGGTTTGGGTAGCTCCTGGTACATCCTGGCAGCGATGGCAGCTAAAGGGGAGCTGCTGTGTGCGTTTCTTCCCCTGCTTAGAAGAGCTGAGGGAAATCCTGTGTGCACCAGATCCTCAGAAAAGGTGCTGTTAGAAAGGGACTCAGTCTTTACTCTGTTGAGATGCTTGACGCCTGCTCACGCCTGTTGATGCCGATGCCAAGGCAAGGGCAGGTTGGAACAAGGCTTTTCTACTGCTTCAGGTAAGTTTTCAGGGTTTCTTTGGGGCTCTTTGCTCCCTCCTGGACACAGCTAAGAGTCCCACAGTGCAAGGCTGGATGAAGTGTTTGTGAACCTTTGTGGATGGCAGATAATCCCTCAGTCCTTTTGGCTGGAGGATGTAATGGATCAGGGTTCAGTTGTTTTTCCTCCATTTCTTGGCCAGGGCTGGAGCTGCTGCCTGCAGCTCTCTGTGGAGCAGGGCATCACCTGGGGTGACTTCTGTCAGAAATTCTGCACTGCACTCAGCAGGATGAAACCCATTCATTAGCAGCCTCTCCATGCCTGCCCAGGTGACTGGCCACTGGCCTGTGTGTTTCTCCTTTACATCCTGAAATATTCAGTGTTCTGTATGTGAACTTAATGACTGAGCAGGAATATTAACAGCTTACAGTCTCAAACCTCTAATTCAAATGTCTCTCGACTTGCAGGAAGTCTAAGTTTGGGATTTTTGTGCTCTCTGCCAAGGCTGGCATTCGGACAGTGTTCCCTAAATTATTTCCACAAATTGGAGAAGGCTGTAATTTACTATTTTAAGAAGCACATGTTTCAATAGACCTTTAATTAAAAAAAGAAAGTTGTCTGAAACTGTAAGAATCACTAGACTGGATCAGAACGGTAACATGTAGTAATTTGACCTTTGCAAAGTGGACAAATTCTTCTTAATTTTCTCCTCTGACCCATCTGCAGAGCAGTGTATTTATAGTCACAGAAGCACAGACTCGAAGGGGGCTCTGCTGCACCAAGAGGGGTGTTGCTGGGAGCATGGTGGTTCTCCTTAGGAACTTGCTTTGAGGATTAGGGACCCTGTGCCCATGCTTCATCACCTGTAGTTAACAGAGGGAAAAAATTTAACTCCTACCCTAAAACTTGGCCTGCAGTGATACAAGAATGTGGTTTTTTGAGTGGATAGTGAGTAAAATAGGTCACAGCTATTTCATGTGTGTGTTGAAAAACTTTGTCTTTTCCAAAGCTTTACAAGACCCGTTCCAATGTAACCTCCGAAGCAAAGCTTGAGGTGTTTTACTGCAGCTCTCCAGTACCTCCAGTCTGGTTGAACTGTGAGCTCCTGGTTTCAGAGGTGAGTGAGAGCTGCCCTGCAGTGTGAGTGAGTGTTTCTGTGGTTGTGGTGGTGTAAGGCAAGCTCCCAGGCAGCTGCTTTGTGTGTTACCTAGCAGAAGAACAGCAAGTGAAGCTCCTCTCCAGTCACCTCTGCATGTGACTGATGTAATTGTTTAAGGTATGGGTTTTGCTGCCTGGCTGTCCAGCTGTTGTCAGGCATCACTGAAATGATGTGTGTTGGAAACAAACCCCTTTGCATTTGTGGCACACGGTTCATGGCACGTGGCTCATTGACAGTTCCTGTATTAATCACTTAACTTGGTGTTTCACCTCAAATATTAGAAAGGAAGTTGAGGCTACAAGTGAAGTGTTGTTTCTGTAAAACAGTAAAAGTTGTGTTAAGACAGACACTCCCACAGGAGTAACTTCAGAGGGCTGTGCTCCCCTTGGGTACAGAGTGGTGCCCACACAGCAGGCTGCAGGACTGTGTCAGACCACTGTCCACTGTTGGTCCCCTCTTCTCACCAGGGGTTCCAGCCCAGCTGTATCTGCTCTCTGGAGGTTCCTGGTGGGCTGGGAGGGGGTGCCTCCTCCTTTACCTGCCTTTACCCCTGGAGCTCTCTGGTGCATAACTCAGACACAGCCTGTCAGACACGGTCCCTGCTGGGCCAGCAGAGGGGTGGTGGGAGCTGCAGCAGTGCCAGATGCCCAGCAGTGTATTAAACACTAGTTGAGTACAGGAGGGCATATCACAGGAGAGAGATAAGCAAAGTTCTCTGATTGTGGATCAATAAAGGTTAGTGACATCATATCTCAAAGTGAGAGAACCTGCTTTCTGCAGAGCATTTATCAGATTGCAGGCAGGAGCAGTGTTAACCTCTTCCTAACTAGGGGTCTGCTCCTCATCTGCCTCCAGACCAAATCATCTTCCCTGTCTTCCCAGAAGGCTCCTGGCCCTGCCTGTGAAATTCCAGCAGTGGCACACTGGCGTGGCCGTGCCAGAGGGATTCTCTTCCAAAGGCTTGTGCTCAGCTCTGTGCTCTCTGCAGCATGCCTGGTCATGGCAGAGCACGGTGCTGGGCCTGGGCACGGGCTCACAGCCTGCCCTGCTGCTGGAAGTGCTTCCCATCTGGGTTTATCTGCTGTTCTGCTGGACCTTGATGCTGTTACAGCCCCGGTGAGGTGGGAGATTGCTCTGTGTCAGTGCTGGGACATGACACAGTTGTGTGGGTTAAAGACTGGCACTGTGCCAAGCATGTTGGGATGTGGTTGTAAAGGCATCCTTAGTTTCCTGGTTTGGTCCCAGATTAAGCATTTCTGTATGGCAGCAGTGGCAGTGAAATCATTGTGGATGGTCTCAGGAAGTTGTGGGGCAGCAGGGGACCCTGGGCACGGTGTGTGCTGCCCTGCTCGAGGTGTCTGTCCTCCTGGCTCTGCTGCTATTGTTACCGAAGTAGATTAGAGCTAGAGGAGTGGATCAGCCCGTTCTGCAGTGCAGTTTGTGTGCTGAGGCACAGCTTTCCACATGAATGCAGCTGCTGAGTGTGGGGAGCGTGGAGCTGTGTGTGCCACGCTGGCAGCGGGGCTGGCAGCAGGGGTGACACCAGAGCCAGGTCCAGCCCTGGGGACCCACCAGGAGGTGCCACACCAGGAGCCTGGTCCAGCCCCAGGGACATACCAGGGTCTTGATCCAGGCCCAGGGACCCTCCAGTCCCCACCAGCTTCTTCAACATTTTTCGCTTTCTGGTCTTGTCTTCAAGTGGTTGGTAACACGAGGTACCTGTGAATGAGCAGAGCTCCCTCCTCTCCAGATGCCAGAGGAGTGTTAAGGATCCTCCAGAGCATCCGTGCCCTGCAGTAGGGAGTACAGTGTGGGTTTTCCTGCTGTGCAGGTCTCTTGTTTTCTGTGAATGAAAGGATGAACTGCTGCCTGGAGGAACGTGTGGTCGAGGTTTAGAGATAAGATAGTGAGGATGGATGACAGGCAGAGGGTCAGGGGCAAGAACAGAGTTAATTCCCTGAATGAACTTCTCTTGTCTAGCAAGGAAATACCAATTTTTTCCAGAACCTACAGAGACTTGAGCCATAAAGACTTTCTGATTAGCTTTCATCCTTTTTCCATTGGTGATTTCTCATGGCAAAGAGCCCTTTTCTGCGGTGCCCTAGGCTGTGCCCCAGGAAGTGGCGGGAGGCCGTGCTGCTGCACGTCCTGGTGGGCTGGGGGACACTGGTGATGGAGCCCCTGCTAATGGGCTGGTGTCCAAGTAGAAAGTGTGTTTTCAATGAGGAGGTGCTGAGATATTAGTGGGGCCTGGATTACCCTGTGATTGTGCTGTCAATACTGCTGTATTGAGTCAGAGAGAGCCTGCACGACACAGGGAAACACTTAGCTCACTGCTGCTGCTTATTGAGAAGCCAATAGCAATTTACGTGCTGACACTTGACACCGAATCCATTCCCAGAGGTGCAGCTCCTGCTAAGCCATGCTGGGCTGGCCTCACACCTGCGCCTGCCCTCCGCCTCACATGCAGGTGTGACATGCTGGGGCTGCCCAAACACACCTGGAGCTGTCCCTGGAACTCTGATGGGACAGGCACGTGGGACCAGCTCCAGGGAGAGCTGGAAACCTGTGCTCCAGAGAGCTGGTCTCACTGGGATTAGCTTTGTTCATGTGTTCTGTGAAGATCAGAAATGTGAGTGCCCAAAGTGCGTGGGACCTGCAGACTGGAGCAGCTGGATTTCCTCTGCCCTGTTTGTCTGTTTTCCTGGGACAAGCACAGCTGAGCCTGATGGCCTTTCTGGCATTCACACACACCTTTTAAGAAAAGCTCAAGATAATCTACTGCCAAATACTTTCAAGAGGAATAACATCCAGGATATTTCTTTGAGTCTGAACTCCCTAAAACGGGAACTAAGCCATGAAGGAGAGAGGACAGGATGAGAACAGCTGGAGAACTGGGATGAGATGGCTGGAGGGGGGAAGCAGAACAGGGGGAACCTGCGTCCTGGTGATGTGCTCATCCAGGAGCATCAGGTGCTGGTGCTGGAGCACTGCAGGAGCCTGAGGAGTTGTAGACCCGAGTGGATGGTCTTGTCAGCCCCGGTGTGCTGGGGCAGTAAAACTCCTACTGGTTTTTAAGTGCAGCTCTTCCTGTTCTGCTGCATGGCCTGGCAAACAATTTTAGAAATTCTCTGTTAGCTGTGGTGTTGCTTTTTGGTCGCCATTCCCTTCACAGCTCCCTTGTGTGCCTGAACCTCCTGGGAGGGTTAGAAAACCTGTGTCCTAAATCTAAAAGGAAACAAAACAAGTGTGCTGCATGAGGGAGGTGCTTGGAGTGACTCTTGGTTTTACAGAAGTAGAATTTAGGTCATGTTGCAGGTCGTGTTTCAAATATCTGTGCTGCTTCATGCTGGCAGGTTGTTGTAGCTGGTGTGCAGTGTCAGGGCTCTGCAGAGTGAGGGGAGCAAGCCTAAAGCAGTGTGTGCTGGGCTGTCCTGAGCTCCTGGGCAGAGCAGGGACATGCCAGTGTCTCCAGTCGTGCTAGGGCACGTGTGCTGTGCAGGTGGCCCATGGCCAGC
This sequence comes from Rhabdornis inornatus, assembly GCA_013397075.1. NCBI lineage: Eukaryota > Metazoa > Chordata > Aves > Passeriformes > Rhabdornithidae > Rhabdornis > Rhabdornis inornatus. Next base: position 43,910 of record VWZS01004387.1, read on the forward strand.
ACGGGTGGCCCTGCTGGCAGCGGGTCAGGCACCAGCCTGTCAGGAATGTCCCTCTGTGCCAGGACACTCTGGGCACCGTGTGCCGGCCCCTGCTTTGCCAGGCTCTGGTCCCAACACAGGTGTTCCTCTCTGCAGCCCAGAGCCAGGGTGAGCTGCCTGCCCTGTCCCAGAGCTCGCTGCTGTGTGTGGTGGCTGTCACCAGAGCTGGGACATGGTGTGACAGGAGCCCACCCAGAGGTCTCTGGGACCCAGTCACTCTGTGTTTGGGCAGTACTGGCTTTCTTCAGACACCTCAAAAACTGTGGCAGAAACCAATACGTGGATAGATGTGGTGAGTGTAAGCAGGGCAGCAGTGTCCCGTGATGGAGGGGAGCAGGAGGAGTAGGATGTGTCTGCATCCTCTTGAGCCTCGGTGGAGGGGGAGGCAGCAGGCATTTCTGCTGGGATGTGCATGGCTGGGATGGCAGGTGTGACACCTCGGCACGTGCTTTTGTAGAGCTCCCTGTTGCTTATTCTGTTTTGTTCTAGTCTATTGCTAATCTTGTTCAGCAGTTGCTCCTCTTAATTATTGGAGTACTTTTACAGAGATGTAGCAGATTAATCCTTTTAGTTCTGCTTGCTGCCAGAAGAGATTGTCACCATTATTCCTGTGCTATGGAAGGAGACGTTGGAGCAGGAGGAGCAGAGCTAAATTTAGAAAGCTTGTGCTCACACATGCTGTTCTGTAGCTGTAGAGGAGCGTGTGGTGGCAGGTAGCAGTGTGAGCAGGTATGCAGGGAGGTGAGCCCAGCAGAGTTTTGTGGGTGTCACAGCTGGGTCATGACCTGCTCAGAGAATCCCAGCAGCTCATGGGCACATTTCCAGCAAGGGGAGCAGCTCCAAGGCATCACTTATCTGGTCCTTGCCTTGCTGGAACACAAATATTAACTGACAAACACTTGCATAACACATGGCACAGTCACTGTGGCCTGTTCTTATCTTCCTCCATAAGAAATAAACAGGGAAAAGTAGGAAAGTGAACTTCCAAACCAATGAGCCTCTCCTGCACTGGCATTAGTGAGACCCAAGGTTTGTGTGAGCGCTGCAGAGTTTGTGTCCCAGGAGCTGAACTTGGAGGAAATGGAGCTGTGCAGGACAGATGAGTGTGTGGGCACTGTGGGGCAGAGTGCCCGTGCCAGCCTGGCACAGCAGAGCTGGGGCTCCAAGCCTGAAGTTTGTGCTGGAGAACCCCAGCCCAGCCCTTGCTGTGCCTGTGGCTCCCCCTCTGCTCCCAGCTCAGGTGTTCTCTCTAACGTGGTCACAGTCACACATGGCATTGCAGCTGAGACCTTGCAGTGCTGTTAATGTGCCCTTTATTGCTTCCTTGTCTCCACAAACAATCTGAGCAACATCCTGGACATGGTGTTTGCCACTTGTCCAGCTGCATCCTTTGGTTCATCCTGACCAGTGCATTAGCCTGTCTCCTGTGTAATTCCCAGCTGGTAAACCCTGAATTTACTGCAGAAACTCAGCTTTCCTGTCATAACCTTGAATTTAGTTGCTTTCTTGTTGTTCTAGACTTCAAATCCTAGCTTTTTCCTGTGTAGCATTCTGGTCTTCCAGTGTGTTGGATGTGCTTCTCGATTTAATTTCATCAGGGGTCGGTGGTCTCTGCTGATAGGCAGCAGGGCCAGCAGATATGTTAGTGCAGAGGTTCCCAAGGCCTTTCAAGAGGGGAAGCTTTTATCCAGGGCGGTGTTTTCTTTCCGTCACTTTGGTTTCAGCTGCCCTTGGCCTAGTTTTCTGCCTTTTTTAGATCGTAGCTATTGCCCATCCTCTCCAGCACAACTCCCCAGTGCAGTGTGGAAGAAGGGGCAGTTTGGTAAATGCACTTTATGTTTGATCCTGGTTTTCATTTATTGCTCCCTTTTATTATTCTTGCCTTCACAGTACTTGCAGCTCTCTGTGTTAGGGCAGAATCAAACCCCAGAGCAGTGTCTCCCCAGCCCTGTCTGAGCACAGGTGTTGCTGTCTGTACTCAGCATCGTTCCTGAGCTCATGGATGGTTATCAATATCTGCTGTTGAACATGTACTTGGGTACTCTTTAATTGTTTTGTTTAATTAGATATGAGACCTTGGCACAGGCTGCCCAGAGCAGCTGTGGCTGCCCCTGGATCCCTGGAAGTGTCCAAGGCTGGGTTGGACAGGGCTTGGAGCAAACTGCTCTGGGGAAAGGTGTCCCTGCCATGGCAGAGGGTGGAACGAGATGAGCCTTAAGGGCCCTTCCAACCCAGTCTGTGATTCCATGGCAGCTGCTATTTTTAGCTGAAATCATGAAGCATTGAGAGAAAAGGCAGAGGCGGGGAAGGTGTCTGGAAGGTGAGGTGAGTGGTCCCCTGGGGGTGAGGCAGCTCTGTGTGTGCTGGTGGGTTCCACTTGTCTGAGCTGATCTCCCTGGCTCTGGGTGCTGCTGCTTTTGGGATGGCTCCTCCATCCCTCTCTGCTTTGGAACAGCAGCAGGTCTGTCCTTGTGCTGCTGCACTCCCAGTTTCCATTGTTTCCCTCAGGAGAGGTGGGGGTACTCTGGACCTGGGTGGCCCTGGTTGGGAAAGGCTCATTCTGGGCTGATAGATCTGAGAAAACAGTTGACCCTGAAGTCATCTGTGGCTTCTTCACAGTGCTCACAGGTGCCACTGGAATGACAGCCAGGTGTGAGGTGGAGGACAGTGCTGCTGTTCCCTGGGGTTCAAAGGGAAAGTAATGATTTACCTTTTCCCTGTACTTGAATTTGAGTCTTTAAACAAGAAGTAAATTCATGTAAAGAGTAATGGAAACTGAAATGAAACAGGTGAATATTACTGAAACCTTTGAAGGAGCACAGATGATCCCAGAGCAGGCATTTCTCTGCAGGGCTGTCCCAGTGCTGTGCTGGAGGTGGCTGGGGGGCAGCAGTAGGTGGGGACCAAAGGGACCCCACATCACACCAGGGTTTGTTTGGATGTTCAGCACCAGCTGTGTTGGGCAGGGCAGAGCTGGAGCACTGGGGGTGAGTGGGGACTGCTGGCACAGCCAGCAATGCCCTCACACTTTGTCCTGCTCTTCCTTTTACCTTTGTTTCATTTTACTCCTGCCTGACTGGAGCTTTGTGGAATTTACGAAGTTTGTTGAATTTCTGGTGCAGGGTGAGGGATGTTTGTCCCCGTGTGTGTTCTGGTTCCTGGTGCCATGCACTCTCCTCAGGTGGCTCTAGAGCAGGTTCCCTGTGCCATGCACCCTCCTCAGGTGGCTCTAGAGCAGGTTCCCTGTGCCATGCACCCTCCTCAGGTGGCTCTAGAGCAGGTTCCCTGTGCCATGCACTCTCCTCAGGTGGCTCTAGGGCAGGTTCCCTGTGCCATGCACTCTCCTCAGGTGGCTCTAGGGCAGGTTCCCTGTGCCATGCACTCTCCTCAGGTGGCTCTAGAGCAGGTTCTCTGTGCCATGCAGTCTCCTGAGGTGGCTCTAGAGCGGGTTCCCTGTGCCTGGCCAGTGCAGCTGGCTCTCTCTCCCTGTGTGCTGGCTCCTGATGAACACTGGCTCTCATTCCTGCAGGAGCTCCCAGCCCAGCACTGCTTCATCTGCAGTCTGAGCCGTGCCTGTGACAGGTCATTCTGGCAACTGCAGCTTGTGATTAAAAAGAGAATCAGTCAGTGTCATCTTGGACCTCAGCACTGGTGATCTGACAGTCCACCATGCCTCAGCTTCTTCCTCATCACAGCATCTTAGACTCAGGACTGCCCCAAGGGTTGTCCTCTGACTCAGGCTGATAGCAGAGAGCTCATCTCATTTCATGGCTAGCACAGCCAGCTGCAGCATTGCACTGCCTGAAGATGCAGCTGGGAGACCCAGGGGATCTTATTCCAGATTTTGGTTGGATCTCTAGGGTCTTCTCCATGTGTGGCTTCAGCGGAGCAGGGGGCTGGACTCTGACTGCTGCTGCTGTGTGGTCACCCCCTGGAAATTCCCTCATGTCCTCGGGGAAGTTGGAGTCGTGCCTGCCATGGCCTTCAGCCTCACAGCTCTCGTGGCAGACAGTGGCTGCTGCTGAGATCATCTTCCCTCTGCTGGAAAAGGGACCTGCTCTGAGCTGGGCTTTGGGAGCCTCTGGCTCAGGTGGCCACTGCTGCTCCTGGCTGCCAGAGCTCTGCCCCTGGTGCTGCTGCTGCTCTGCCTGTGTGGGGTGAGTCAGGCAGAGGGGCTGATGCTTCACCCCCACACCTGGCTGTGCAGAGGTCCAGGTGTCCATGTGTCTTACAGAGAATATGATCTGTGTGCAAAACAAGCTGTGTTTTCCAGACCTGTGTCCCTTGGAAAAAAAAGTAGTCACATAGGGTTAGTTTTCCTCTTCCATCTTGTTTCTGCTTTCTGTGGTGTGTTAAAATTTTAAGTATTTTTATTAATATTTTTTAATTTTAATTGAGTAGCTTGTTCATAGCTGTATCTTTAATGCTGGCATTTACTGTGGCTCCAAGAGATGTTTTAAGTAGGATGGGGAGTCATTCATAGGATCATCTGTCAATGGGTGGTTCACATCAGGAGATGGGTTAGGCAACAGAGTTAAGGAAATGTATTTTGTAAAATGTCTTCAGCTTATCACATCCCTTGAAAAGCTGTGGGCAAGGAGCAGATGGGGCTGGGCTCTGAGGAGATGCTGTGTGGATGCATACAGAGGGGCAGATTTTAGGGAGCCCAGGAAAGGGGTCTGGCATCGTTTGTGGCTGTGTAGTCCACCAAACACTGCTGTCACGGGCTGGGCAGGTTTTCAAAGGTCTGGTGGCTGATTTGATGTCCCCATGGAGCCTGGAGCTCCCCTGGCAGCTGGCTGGGCTCCAGCTCCTCCTGCTGCAGCTTGGCTCACTGTGTCACTGAGAGGGAAGGGACTGAATTCAGCCGAGGATGAGGGGAAGGAAGGACACTGAGGAGGATCCTGAAGCTCAGAAAGCTCAGGGACATGCCTGTGGAAACCTATGGCTTGAAAATCATGTACTTACTGCTTTTATTGATAAACAGAGTGTACAGGGCTGGTTCTCAGCCTCCCTTCCCAACTGATCTCTTGGATCAGCTGATGGACAGTCAGGTTTTTTTTTTTTTGATGCTCCAGAGGCTGGGCTGGATGACTGATGAATGATTCCCTTAGTCCTGGGGCTATCCCCTTCTCCTTGAGCCAGGTAATTAAAACCCAGCCTGCTGCTGCTCCTGGCCTGGGGGGAGTGGGGGAAGGAGTTTCTGTTGGACACTTGTTGTGAAATTTGGTTCACCCTTTGTGGCTGGGCACAGGGGAGCAAGGAGGGAGCCTCAGACAGACTGTTCTGGGCTGGCAGCCTGGGTGGGGGTGAAGCACCAGCCCCACAGCCATGTGTGGGCACAAGCTGCAAGTGGGCTGTCACAAAGCAGAGCAGAACCTTTCTGAGCTCAAACTCTTTCTTTTCCCGTCTTTTCATATGTCCTCTGCCACAAACCTTTGAAGAAGGCCTTCATAATTAAGTTTTTCCCAATTGGGGTTTTGCTTTTGAAAGAAAAATCACTTTGCATTTGGGGGTTTGAAAGAAAAATAAGGAACAATTTTCCCATTTAATTTCTGTTCAAGCTCTTTTTAAGTCACTTGGTATTTACTATATTGAATTTTCTCTTAAATCTCTGTTCCTGTTGCTGTGTATATTGCCTCTTTTAAAATTCTTTAACATGAAATCAAGCATGCACATTCTGGTGCAGTGCTAATTCTGCTCTCAGCATGGGCAGGACATGTTTAAGTTGGGCCAGTGGGTCCTTGGCTTTCCTGAAGAAACTGTTACAGAGTAAATGCATCTTCATTGGCCTGCAATAAGGAAGTTGCAAGTCTTGGAGAAGCTTCACATTGTTCCTGGCTATTTTATGACTGAGAGATTTTTGTTTTTTTCCTGAGTTCTGCTCTGTCAGGAGCGTTGGCCATGCACGGTCACGTTGTGCTGTCCCTGGAGGGCACAGGCAAGGCCAGCAGTCCAGTGTGACTTAGGCAAGAGTGTCACTTGTCTTTGCTATTTGGAACTTGGATGAAGAGGAAGAAAAAAGCTGTCATTGGAAATGAAGCCTGGATTCAAGCCTCCTTTTCAGATGGGCTGTGATGTAGAAGTGGACAGTTTCTCACTCCCTCTCTTCTTGCACCTTCCATTGCTGACTCCAGTGTGCACATCAGTTGAGTTGTTGAATCAGTTCCTTCCTTTCCTACCTATGTACAGACCTGGTCACAGAAGATGATTTATCAGATGTGGCTCAGCCCTGTTCTCTCTCTAGGGGATTTGGCATGGAAAAGTCAGACTGAATCTTGCTGTGCAGGCTTTCCCCATTCCCTCTGCCCAGGAGCCTGCTGCAGCCCTCACCTGTTGGAGAGCAGCCCTGTGTTTGTGGGGTTGGGAGCCAGCACTCTTGCCCCTGGGGCTCTTGGAGCACATCCCAGCCTCTGTCTGTTCCAGTCTCCTCTCACTCTGTTGTGCACCTTCCCTCGCCCAGAGCTAAAACGAGGAGCCAAGAATTAATTGTTCTGTGTCGTTTTCCCCCTGTGTTGTGTTGTGGTCTGATCAGTATCTGGGCCCATTGGGCACTGGAGGAATTTGCTTCCTGTTCTGTGGAGACAGCTGCTGGAGAGCTGAGCAGATCTCACAGTGCCCACTGGATCCCAGGTGCTGAACAGAGGAAATGCAGGTGGCAGGCAGGGAAGCCCAGGGTGTGGGTGGGAGGGCAGGGGCTGTGGGCTGGCGCTGGGAGCGCTCCAGGACATGGCACTGTGCTGGTGGACACGGGTTTGGCTCTCTGGCTCCTCTGCTCCTGCTGTTCCTGTCCATTACCACAGCCTGCACGCTGCAAGCCGTGTCCCACCCGAGTAGCTCAAGTAAACTTTCCACAGCAGGAGGTGTAATCAGAGGGTAAATAATTAAGTAACATTTATTTGACATTTATATGAAATTCACTGCCGTGGAATTTAACTCAGCACAGGCTGTGAAGGGTGAGGAGGAGGGAAAATGTGATGGGGTGTAGGGGAACCTGGGTTACTTAAAGGATTCCAAATTGGAGTGGAAATTATAATATTTGTGTTTTTGTAAGCCATGTCATTCATCCAACTTGAGGATTTTTAGAATGGCTCTGGGATGCTCTCTTGAACACAAGGCTCATATTCCAAGTCCAGACTTGAGAGGTGGAAAATTCAGCACTGCTGGCTGGGATCTGTGGGATGCCAGGATTTAGGGATGCTGAGGGGGAAGCTCCTTGCGGGGCTGGGGGCTCCCCAGGGTGCCAGGGATGAGCTTTTCATCAGTGCTGACCAAAGAGTTTTGGAGCTTCATGGCTCGTTCCTAATTAAAGGCTGGAGTCTGTGGGTGCTGCACTCACAGGGCTGCCAGGATGGCAGTGGTGGCTCTGGGACAGCCCTTTCATCCTGACACTTCACCTCTGTGTCCTTCTGCTTTCTTTGGAATGGCTGAGGATGTCTCTGGGGGCTTTTATGTGGTTGTTTTTCATTGTTGGCTTTCAGAGAAGCACTTGATCAGGAGTCCATGTTTCTAGTAATTATGCTTCAGTGGGACCCATTTCCTTATGCATTTAATAGGGCTCTGTCTTTCAGCTTGTGCTTGGCCTGAACTCTTGAACAGGGGCCTTGCATGAGTGAGATGGGCATTGAAGGCTTTGATTTTCTGCAGGGCAATTATTGTGGCCAGGTGAGGAAGAGGAAGCCGTTCAGTGAGCGATGAGGGGAGAGGTGTTAAGACCCTGACATGAGTAATCAGTTCAGTGTTGCAGGTTCCTGAGTTCAGGGGCTGTTCACACCGTGATCACACTGGGATCCCCAGGTGACCTGCAGGCTTTGAGCTGTGCCTGAAGAGACCTCTTCAAGGGAGCTCCTTTAACCAGATGGTTTGTCTTTGAGCTCTGCTGAAAAACTGCATTCTAAAGATGAGAAAAAAATTCCCTTAGTGCACCTTCTAATTGTTCATTTAGGAGCAGAGCTCTCCTCCAGCTGGGAGGGCTCAGGGCTGCTGTAAAGTGCTAATTAAAAGTAATAGTGATAATGAAAACAGATGTTTTCCAGAAAAGTAAGTGCTACTGGAGCTCCGATCTGCTGTCCCTGCCTTCTCTGCAGGAGGAGAGTGAGTTGTTTCTTGAGAGCTGCAGGTCCAGGGGGGCTGTGGAAGGGGACCAGGTCCCAGGTGGCTCCTGCTGCATTAACAGCCAGGGATGGCTGTGGATAAAGCACAGAGGTGCTCCCAGCCCTGCACCCAGCACTGCCTCAGAGCAGCTGCTGCCTCCCCTGCAGAGGCACGACTTGTGTGGAGTAGAACAGAACTGTTGAAGACACTGAATGGTTTTCTATAGTGTTGTTCTAGAACAGGAGGGGGAAAACCCTGATGCAAGATGGTTCATTAGGAGGGTGACAGGGAGGGAGATCTTCTCCCTTGTCTAGATTTTAATAAGAAGAGATTGTTTTAATCATGTTTATAACACATATACTGATGAGCGTTTGAAAGAGCAGTCCCAGCTCTCCAAGACCTCTGGGATGAGTTTCATAGGGCTCTGCAGCCCATCACCAGTGTTTGGGCTGAGAGGGGACAAATTTCAGAAGCTCATGTCCAAATCTGCAGCCCGTAAGGCAGTGACTGTGTGACATGATGTGCTTGCTCCTTGGAGTGCTGGGTTCAGTGGTGCTGTCAGTTCCATCACTAACCTAACACATCCTAACCCTTCTCATGGCACCATCCTCACCACGTCCTGCAGTACAGATGTGCACAGGAAAGAACAGCTGAGAAGGAAGGGATTGGTTCAGCATGGAAGGATGAAGCAGTTGTGGAGGCGTAAGGTTTTGTATTTCACCCTGAAAAACTTGGCTCGAGTCTTTGGCTGACTGTGCTTGTGGGACAAATGGCATCTTTTAGAGGGGTGGGAGGCACCAGGGAATAGGGGATGAGGGCGAGACAGCAGGGTGGGTTATTCTGGTCCTGACGAGAGAAGGCATCAGGAGAAGGAGGAAGGGCCAGAGCAGTAGCCAGAGGCACTTCCTGTGATCTTGTCCAGGTTGAGGCCAGTAAGGCTGCTGGTGTAAATTTTATTTTGCAGATGTCACCAGTGATTAGTCAGAGAAGGTGATTTGGTTGCACAGGAGCAGGCAGCCAAGGCAGTGGAGGTGGCAGCAAGTGCTGCCTGCAGCCCACAGCAGATGGTCCTTGGGGTTAGCAGTGAGATGGAGCTGTCAGAGCCTTGTCTGTACTGGGAGGTAATGGGACCCATACTCCTTAATTACTGCCCATGGAGCTGCTGACAGAACCCTGGAGCTGCAGCCCTTGTTAAAGTCATTTTCAGCTGTCATTTGGCTGTGGTGGCCATGGAGCCCCGAGTGTGTGACAGCCTCTGTTCCTGTTCCTGCAGCTGGAGGAGCAGTAGATGCTTTTACCAGAGCGTGCCCCTTTGGCCAATCTGGCATCACCTCTGGGGGCTGGGGCATACCTGTTCCTGCGTTTAATCCAAGAGAAACTATTTTGATATTTGAAAGTACTTCAGAATCAAAACATTGCCTTGCTGTGTGCTGGCAGACCGGCTGCTGGCCCTGCTGACACGTGGTGGCAGGTGACGAGTGTGTCACCTGTTCTGAGGTGTGGCCTGCATGAACATAGCTGCTGCATCTTTCCACACTGACTGTGTCCAGAGCTCAGTCTTCTCAAAAAGAATTCCTAATGCATTGCACAAGAATTTGGGTCTTGAAAGGATAAATTCTGTTAAATCTTGTTAAAAGGATGTAGGAAACTGTACAAAGTCCGGAGTAGAGGTAAAAGTAATTGAAATACTGAAGGAAATCTTTTAGAGTGGGAAGTAGAGTTTAATTTCCAGCTGATCAGGAGGAGGATCCAGAACTGAAGTTGCAGGTTTTGGTGTTTGAGCTGTGTTTTCCCTGGGGTGGATGCTCCAGCAGAAGGAGTAAGCCCTGGTGCCAGGTGTGTTTATAAGATAAACAGTCCAGGGACTGTGCTGGGAATGGGACCCTCTGCACCCCAGTGGCTGTGGAGGTGGGCTGGGGTCAGTGTGTGCAGGGTCTCGCTGGGGCCAGGGGGTTACAGACAGGTGATGCTCTGGCAATTCTTATTTTGGTAAAAAGCTCAAGACAACACCAGGAACACCTCGCAGGCACCCCACAATTATCATAATAAACAGTTTTATCATCTGCTTGGCAGTCAATAGTGTGGCTTATGCTGCTTTAGTATCTCTCTGGTATTGATCACTGTCACAGCTGTGCCACGGTCAGCTCCCGTTAACCCCTGCACTGCCAGCAGCTCCAGCCAGCCTGCCAGGGGCCTGGGCTCACCTGGCACCCAGGTGTGTGCAGCAAGGGACAGCAGCCTGGGGCAAACCCCCCTTTGAATCGGGGCCTGGCAGTGGGATTTTGATCCAGGAGTGAGGGATTGAGTTCATATCCTGGGTATGGGGGGTTTGAAACAAAAGGCTTGGCACAGGATTCCCAGCTGGGCTCAGAGGGGTTTGGGCTTGTACCTGTGGTGTGTGGTGTGTGCCCCTCTGTGGGGTGCTCCCAGGCTGCTGTGTGCCCCGAGACAGTTGTGTGCTCCTTGGGGAAGGGGGGCTGCTCTCTGCAGTGACCCTGCAGTGCTTTACTGGGCCTCGGGCTCCAAACAAGACCATCCCTGGACATCCCCTGGCTTGGCCTGGCTCTGCTGGCACCACTCACACCTGCCTGGCCGTGGGAACAAAGGATGGGATGGGTTCATGCTGGGAAACAGCAGCTGTGGGCTGGGCTGGGGCAGCCGGGTGCTGCTGGCTCTACCAAAGGCACTGCCTGGGCTAAGTGAGCCCTTGGGGGTGCTCTGACAGCATTGCCTCCGCTTCTGGCAGCGCAGCAGCAATTAGGAATATCAGGTTAGGAGCTGACTCCATTTTGGGAGGAAGAAAGATGATTTGCTGTCTGCATCCCGATGGGGCTTTGAGGAAGGATGGGACTTTCTGGGATTTAGTTGTACCTAGATAGTTGGGTCTTGTGGCCCAGTATTTCTCCTAATGGAATTTCCCATCATTTACTGCCCTGCTGATTCCTGATCAATGAAAATAAAATTGCATTGCCTCCTGAGAGGCTCCATGTATGGCTGCAGCCTCCAGCTGTGTCAGTTCCGGTAAGATAATCTCATCAGGCGTGCAAGAGGGTAATAGGAAATAAAAATAAAACCCACAATTAGCAAGAGGCCAGGCAGCCGAGTAACACTTTCAGTCCTGGAGGTCTGGAGATGTGCACTCAGCAGCTTCTTCCTCCTCTGCAAGGGTGCTGTGTCCCTCACAGTGTGCTGCCCTGTGCTGCACCCTGGGCTTGGCAGTGCCTGCAGGTGCATCGGGCACATCCCCTGGCATCCCCATTTCCCTGCATCTGTGTCAGCTCTCCGGGGCTGTGGTGCATGTTAAATGTTTCACAGGTGGTGGTTCTGAGGTGCTCCAGGGATGCAGCAGCTGATGGAGGGACTGGGCACATGCAGAGCATGAACTTGAGACTTTGAGCTGTCAAGTGGTGCACAGGTGTTGACTCCTGATGGTTGTTGCAATCAGGAGTTTATTTTGGCCAGATAAGGAACATGCTTAGACCGTATTTGGAGTCTGGAGTGGGGTGTAGTTTTGGAAGCAACAAATGTGGCTGCTGTTTACAGGAGTACGGGACCACTTGGATCTGCCAAAGGCTGCCCTAAAGGTTGCTCTAAATGGGGTGGTTTCCAGCTATACCGGCAAGTTTCTTTGCCTGTTTCAGGGTTTTTTTAGATTATCTCCCAGTGATATGGCTGTAGCTGGTGTTTATACTGAGCCATGAATGGCTGGTGTGAGCAGACATCCCAGTGACCTTTGTGATGAGACTGTGCAACCCCAGCGTGTAGCTCAGAGCTGACGTAGGAGCCGTGGTGTTTGTCTGAGCAGCCAGTGGAATGGTTACAGAATGACCTAATGCCTCTAAGCCTGCTCTCCCATCCAAAGCATCGGCTTTCCCAAAGGGTGGGAAAGAGCAACCGAGCCCAGAATGTCGCAGTGAGTCTGCTTCCTAACAAGGACTGGATCTGAGCCCTGGCAGAGGAGATCTGCATGACTTATGAGTCTCACTCTTAGCCTTGGCTTGGCCCTTGACACTAGTCTGGAGCACACATGTTGTTTGGGTAAAGCTGTAGGAAGGAGGAAGGAGCCTTGGCAGGGTTTGTGGGTGAGTCCCTGCGTGTGTGGGGATGGCAGTGGAGCACAGCCTGGCAGCAGAGCTGCAGCTCTTCCAGCTGAGCCACTGGGGCTGGCTGTGCCTCATCCCAGAGCTGTGTGGCAGGGATGCAAACTCAGAGCACTTCAGGGCTTCTCTTCACAAGCATCACCAGGGGTTCAGTGGGGTAGGGATTGCCCAGTGCAAGGTCTGGTGGATGTTCCTTCCCTCCGTGGAGGGACACGGGGCCCAGACAGAGCTGTGGTGGCTGGATCTGGTGTGAGCCCCTGGACAGGCACTGGGGACACAGGACCAGCTGCAGCATGGCAGAATGGGGGGACAGGCACACCTCGCTTCCTGAGGCACTGGGGGTACCTGGGGGACTGGGGGGTCTGTGTGACAGAGCCAGGCAATTTGTCCTCAGCAGCTCTTTGATTAGTTTTGGAGTTGGATCAACAATGGAGCACTGAAAATGCAAACCAGATGCAAATGTAGTTATTTATGCAGCAGCATAGGCTGAGAACACCATTTAACAAGAAAGATTGGGGGTTTGGAGCAAAGGGGTGAGTTGCACAGTGGCAGAATCGTGAGATGTGTGACGTTTTGAAACAAAACCTGGAACTTCTGTGGTGTCCTGCTCAAAAGGAGAGGATCCTGCAGAACCTGAGAACAAGCTCTGTGCCCTGGGAGTGTGTGAATGCCTTGTCATGTATGAGCCAAACAAGTGCTTCAGTTTGCTGTGGAGAGAGAAATGTGACTGAAGCCAGTTTAACTCTGCTGCAAAATATTCTTAGTGCTAAGGATCTCCTGAAGGAGCGAGCACTCTTGTCCCCAGCTGCTCTCAGAAAGCCTTCTGGCCCTCCTTGGGAACACTCCACTCTCAATGGCAGCAGGCTGAAGATCAGATAAGTATTTTTGTGTGTAGTGCAGTAGCTGGCTCAAAGGGATCAGCAAAGTTGGAATAATAGTTCATAACAAAATGCCTTCTGAAAAGCTGCCTGGCTCGTGTTACTCCCATTGGCTCGGTTTTCACTGGTGTGAAGGGCAGAGGGAAAACGTGGATAATGTGCAAGGTCCACCTTTTCAAGGAGCCCCCTTCTCTCAGTTCCATGCCAAGTGCTTGAACCCTGCAGCTTTCAGGCCTGTTTTGTTCAGCGTTTCGTTTGCTTCCTGCTGCTTGAGAAGCTGTTTATGCTAATGGTGCTGGGGAGATCTGAGGGGCTGGCTGTGCCCGTGGGTGTGAGCGAGCCTGTGTCCCCCCGTGGGTGTCCCCCCCGTGGGTGTGAGCCCCTGTCCCCTCGTGCCATGGCTGTGGGGCCACCTCTGCACACACCTGGTGTCCTGTCCTGTCCTCCAGGTGCCCTATGGATCTTCTCTTTCAGTCACTACTGTGTGCCCCATCATCCCCTTCTGAGACCTCGGGCCCTTCAGGATCCAGGGGCCAGAACCCCTCTGAGGGGAGAGCTCGTAGTGTTCACAGGGGCTTCCACAGAGGCAAATTGTTTTCACTGAGGAGGTGGTCAGGCACTAGCACGGGCTGCCTAGGGCAGTGGTGCAGTCACCATCCCAGAGAGGGATTCAAAGGTGTGTCGATGTGGTATTTAGGGACATGGCTTAGGGGTGGTCTTGGTGGTGCTGGGTTAATGATTAGACTTGATGATCTTAAGGGTCTTTTCCAACCCAAATGGTTCTTCTGTGAATTAATGATTCTATGAATGATTCTATGAATTCTTGGCTTTGTCAGGATAACCAACCAGTTTGTGAGGACTTGCAGCCCCAAGACTCTTTGGAACCTGTGGGTCAATGTTGTTTGGATGTTTCTTCCACCAGCAGGCAGGGCTGGCTTGTTAATTCTGCTCCCGCTGCAGAGGTGTTGGATGTGGCCATGTGTCCAGAGGGAAACAGTCTGGCACAGAGCAGAACACTGGAAGAAGTCAGAACTGAGCTTGGGCTTTCGGTTGGTCAAGCATCACTGCAAAAGAGGAAGAGACATGTGAGGTGTTCAGGATTTGGCAAGACTGGTATCTTGCTCATCAGACCATGCTTGCCAGTGAAACAACTCCACTGTGATCAGGGTGTGTGCTAAAACACAGCTTGGGCTCACTTGGAGAGGTGCAAAATATGACTTGCTATGTGAAAAGGAAAAATTAGTTTCTAATTGCTTCATTAGAATGTTGAACTTGGCAAATAAATATCAGTATTTTCAGGTTGTTTTTTTTGGTTAGGAATTGCATAAGAGGAATTCCAAGGCACCACGTTGTAAAATGCTGGTGGAAAAACCCTAACTAGATACACACTGTGCACCCATGTTCCCTGTTATGCTCAGGTTTTGGCACATAAGTCCTGTTTTATCCTAATATCTCAAGTCCTGTTGCAGAGTTTTCAGCACTTCCCTTAGGCTGGCAGGTATCTTGCTGCTTTCTGGCACCTTAATGAATGTGAGAGAGCTGGGATCTGTGTCTTCTGTTTAATTTAAAAGGTGGAAGCATTTTGCTGGGAACTGGGAATTGAAAGTCTTGGTATTGCCACTCGAATCTCCAGCCAGTGTTGCTGAGGAAATTTGAAAAGATCTTATCTTCTAGGAAGAAACTCTTCTCGTATTTGTGTGATAGCAGCTACTGTAGAAATCACATAAAGTGACAACATGCTCCTGCCACCTTGTTTTACCCTCTTCTGTGACCGTCCTGCTTGCCAAGCGAGGCAGCGTGTGCTCACCTAATTGCAGGCAGTATCAAAATTCATATGCATAAAGGAACAAAATTAAAGTTGCTTTGGCAACATACATTCTGCTCTTCCTTAATTTTTGAATTCTTGATCCTAGGCAATTATTTTTATCATGTCTTTCCATTTGCAATTTCCTAAGTGTTCCCCAAGTGCTGCACAGCACGCCAGGTGTGGGGAGGCAGCACAGAAACCTCTGGTGCTCAGATTGGTTGTGTCCCGACTTCATGGGGTCACAGTGGCTGTGTCACACCCTGCCTGGGCTCCTGCCCTTGGCAGCTTTGTGCATACCTGTTCCCAGGGACCTCCAAGGGCCCTTCCCAGGCCATTCCGTGTTTCTAGGACCGTGATGCTGAGCTGACTGCTTGCTCACCTTTGTGTCCATCCCTGGTTTTCAGGCTGGAACAAGTGCCACCAAGTGCCACTGCTGAGACAGGAGCTTCTTGGTGACCTGGACCCCACACTGTCCAGGTGTTGTCCTGCTGGGGACACTGCAGAAGGCCAGGCTGATTGTGGGGAGGGGTGTGGGCAGAGTGTCTGAGTGCACCTTAGTCCTGTGCTGTCCTCGTTCTCCCACCTCTGTCCTTTTTGGCTTTCTGAGCCCCTGGCACCCTGGAGCTGAGGGCTGAGCTCCCCTGTGCCATGCAGCTGGGCAGAGGGAGGGCAGCCGGCAGGGACTGCAGCCAGGTAATGGCTGTGGGTGGAATGCATCTGCTGGTATCTCCTCCCTGTCCTCAGCGCCCTTTTTTCCATGGTGCCATGTGGGTCATTAGCGGAGGGAACAGTTTCTCACTGTCGCTTTCTCCTTTTGTTTTCCTCCTTCCTCATTGCTTCTAGTCTTGGTTTACTGCCAAACAGCCTCTTGTGAAAGGGCCGCCTAATTAACCCTGTGCTAATTAACAATTTAAAATTACACAGCACGGCTGTTCATATTTAATTCTCGGGAAGCCTGGGCAACAGCAGGAGCCCCCTCCTCTCTCTGCTCCATCCCTGCTGCCCACAGTGCTTGCCCGTGTCCCCAGGGGAGGCAGCAGCCTGGTGCCACAGGCTGGGGGTGCCCAGGAGCCCCAGCTTGCCCGGGGTGGCAGGGAGTTGCTTCAGGAGCAGCCACTCCTTGGTGGAAGCTGCTGGAGGATGCAATGTCTGTGCCTTTGGGGATGGGGCTGAAGGAGGGGACAGGGCACACAGGGATTGACTCCACGCGTGTTCTGCATGGCATGGCTGCCAGGCTGGGTGGTAGGAATGTGGCACAAGTGTGGGGCACACCCTGCTGTGCTGTCACCTGTGTCTGCCATCCAGGTGTAGCTCTGTTCTGGGCCACTCGGCTCCAAGGGACTGCCACATGCCATGGTGCTGTGGGGAAGGGGCAGGGCGAGGTGGGATGGCAGTGGTGGGATGTGAGGCTGCAGAAGGGACCAGGACAGCCCTTCTCTGCCACTGGGGCAGTGTGAGAGCACAGAGTCTCTGGCACTCAGGCTGTTCTCTCTGTAACTGGAGTTCATTGATTTTACGGGAAACCATGTTTACAGACAGAGTGCTGATCGACCTGACGAGTTGACTTCTGCCTCCTTAAGTAAGAACTACCTTTTCTTATTGACTGTCTGATAAACAGAGCAGAGAGGGCGCAGGGGGAGCGAGTGGGAGGTGTGGAGCACACCACTGTCTGTCCATCTGAGCTCTCACACACTGTCTGTCCCCACACAGGTGGCCTAGGGGTGGTCCAGGGTGCTGGAAGACGCGGGACCCATTAGTGAACTAATGACTGCATTGTGCTCCTGCTTAGAACCTGGTTTGCTTTAGCAAGGAAATTGCTGTTTTCAGTTTAAAGTGATGATTCCTGCAGCTTCTGTGTGAATAGAAATAAATATTTTCATACCTTGTGCTCCCTTCAGGAACAGCTCTGATGGTGACTGAACCGTCAGAAGAGCTTGGGCTTGTGCAGGGGCTCAGCCTGGGTCTGGCTCTTGGGCTGGCCATTTTGGCTCTGGGCTTTTCCACGTGCCCTGTGAGGGCTCCTGTGTGCTGAGGAAAGGGAGAGGAGAGAAGATTCCTTTGGCATAGCACATCTTGAGCTGGTTAACTTGGAGTGAGTGGGGGAGAGCTGTTAAAGCGAGCCAAGGCAGAAAAGCCCACCAATTAATTGGAGCGTGCGGGTGTGCCTGGCCGGGCCGGGCCGGCAGAGAGATTGGCTTTCCTGTCAATAAACAAGTCCCCAGTGCAGCATCAAAGCTGCAGTCCTTTATCAATCGCGGCCTCCTCTTCCCGCATGTTCCTGTAACTTACCAAGCATTTATTACATTGATTTTCCAATCAGGCTGTTAACCCTCCCGCCCCTCCAGCCCTGCTAACCCTTCCGGCCTGGCTGTCAGTCAGGCAGCTCCTGCCACTCAGGAGCTCGTGGTGGCAGAACTGCTGTGATGCTGGCCGTGC
This sequence comes from Rhabdornis inornatus, assembly GCA_013397075.1. Lineage (NCBI taxonomy): Eukaryota > Metazoa > Chordata > Aves > Passeriformes > Rhabdornithidae > Rhabdornis > Rhabdornis inornatus. Next base: position 61,264 of record VWZS01004387.1, read on the forward strand.
CTCACCTGGCCGTGCCTCACCTGGCCATGCCTGTGCTGCAGGAGTGGCTGTGCTAGCCCCCACAATGCTTCATGTCTAAAAGAATTAGTAGAGTGTTGTCGTTCCGTGTTATGCTTTGAAGTCCGTGTGGATATTCCTAAAACTTCACTTGGCAAAAGTATGAGGCTTATGGAGTTTCTTTTTCCTCATTTCTCCCAAATTAATGTGTTTTGGTTTAATTTGGGTTGCAGTTGCCAGCGCAGAAGTAGCAGTGGAAAGGGAAAGAGGAGGTGAATGTGCAGCCTCGGCACAGGAGGATCTGGGATCAGTGATCCAGGCAGGGTGCAGCATCAGTGTGCAGGATCAGTGATCCTGGTGCAGCTGGAGCTATTACATGGCTGGAGCATATCCTAGGCTAGGGGAACAGAACTGGCTGGCTAAGAACCCAGAGCCTTTTGGCAGTGGGATTCTGCTTTTCCTCCTTGTTCTGCTCAGTGCAGCAGATCACTGTTACTGCAGAGCAAGTTCCTGTTTATTGCCAGTGCAGCTGCAGGGGCAGCTGTGTATGGCACAGAACGCAGGGAAGGTGAGGCTGGGGGTGCTATGGAGTGATGTTGTGTGATCACACCGGTGGTGTCTCTGTTGCTCCTGCGTGTCATTCTGCAGGCATCCTTGCACATGGGCTTTGAGAGTATGACTCTGCCTTCAGTGGTAGCTGTAAATGCTTTTTCTTCGAGCTTCACCAGAAGTCAAATGTGAAGAGGAAGTACAAACGCATTAGAGAAATCAGCGAAGTGTGGATGGCTTTGTGTAGTAAGGGAAAATAAACTGGGAGATAGTGAAACCAGAAAAAAAATGCTGATTGTCGCTCAGTTTTCTTTTGCTTGAACTAATTCAGGTAGTTCACACAATGCTTCTGTGGCACGTCACTGGCTTTGCAACTGGTCATGTCTTCTCTGGCAGGTTTCCAGTTCTCTTCACACTTTCTGTATGAGCTGAAGAGGGCTCTGTCAGGATTGCAGGACTCCTTTAGGATTGCAGTTATTAGTATTGGAGTTACGGCCAGGGGCAGCAGAAAGGGTCGCTATGACAGGGGCCCTGGATGTCGGCCATGGGCAGTAGCCCAGGCCCGCTGACTGCCTGGCAGTCCTGGGAATCCTCCAGGATTTGGAGTCCTGGGAATCCTCCTCGTGTTGATTTGGTGGAATGGCAGTAGTGGGAAGGGTCCTCCCCTTGCAGGACCTTCACCCTCTGTTTGTCTCCAGGGTGAGAGGAAGCAATCCCTGCACTGAGGCTGAGCCCTGCAGGATCTCTGGGAGGTTCCTGGAGCATGGTGGGCTGATGGCTTTCCAATCCCCAGGATGTACCCTTGTCAGATCTGGAATTTCCTGTTTGGTTTCTTTCCTGACATCTCTCTAAACTCTGTCCAGAGCAGAGCAGTTACGTCTCCTGTGCATCCTGAGCTCTGTTACTCCAAACTCACTGTGAGTTGCTCTCGTCTCCTGTTGAGGTGCCTGTGTGCTGGTGCTGGGTCTGTGCTTCCCAAGCCATTAGCAGAAGGATAGCACCCAAAAAACAGCATCTGCTTTAGGGGGAGACAGAGAATACAAGTTCTACCAAGTTGTAAAGCCACAGAACTGTTTTGTTGTCATATCTCGTTTCTGTCACAAGTTTTCTCATGATGTTTTGTTTCCTGAAGACCCAAGGCCTTGGGGGTGATGGTGCAGGTCCTGCAATCTTCCTGCTGGCTCCCTTTAGGAGATTTAAGGAGGTTTTTGCCACCTTCCAGGCCCCTTCAGTTTGCCTCTTGTGTTGTTCCTGCCAACACGTTTCCATTGCTGGTTCCCAGCAGAACCTTCCCCAAGGCTGGGCTGCCCGTCCCTGTCCCTGTATCCCATCCTGGCACACCAGCCCCGCTCTGGCCAGCAGCCCGTGGTGTGGAGTGTTGACCCCACAGTCAGTGCCCTGACTCACGGCCTCTCTCCTTCTGTCCCTGCGCAGGTCGGAGCCGTACCGGGTGCAATGAGCGCTCCGTGCCAGCCCTGCCATGGAAGGCTGTGACTCGCCCGTCATCCCCGGCAAGGACAATGGGTGCAGCATTCCCCAGCACCAGCAATGGACTGATGTCAGCAGCGCGCACCTCCCCGAGCCGGCCGGCAGCATGGAGCAGCCCGCGGCGGAGAGCTGCAGCCCCCTGGACAGCCTGAGGGTCCCGCTGGCCGAGCGCGGCGCCGAGAGCGGCGCGGCGGGCGAGCCCGCGGGCCAGGAGCTGAGCTGCGGGCAGTGCGCGGCCTCCTTCGCCGGCCTGCAGAGCTACATGGAGCACCGCTGTGCCGGCGCCCGCCCGGGCCCGCCGCCGCGGGGGGACAGCGCCAGCGACTGCAGCGACGACGGCGACGAGGAGAGCGACGTGGAGAACCTGGCCGGCGAGATCGTCTACCAGCCCGACGGCTCGGCCTACATCGTGGAGAGCCTCAGCCAGCTGGTGCAGAGCGGGGCTGCCGGCGGCAGCGGGGCGCTCCCCTCGCTGCTCCCCAACTCTCTGCCCAAGCAGGGAGAGCCCTCCGCTGCCGCTCCCGTCTACCCACAGATCATCAACACTTTCCACATAGCCTCATCCTTCGGGAAGTGGTTTGAGGGCTCAGACCAGGCCTTCCCGAATACCTCAGCCCTGGCGGGCATCAGCCCCGTCCTGCACAGCTTCCGCGTCTTTGATGTGCGACACAAAAGCAACAAGGATTACCTGAACAGCGACGGTTCTGCCAAAAGCTCCTGCGTATCCAAAGATGTTCCCAACAATGTGGACCTGTCCAAATTCGATGGCTTTGTGCTCTATGGGAAGAGGAAGCCCATCCTGATGTGTTTCTTGTGCAAGCTCTCCTTTGGGTATGTCCGCTCGTTCGTGACCCATGCCGTGCACGACCACCGAATGACTCTGAGTGAGGAGGAGCGGAAAATTCTTAGCAATAAGAACATCTCCGCTATCATCCAAGGGATAGGCAAAGACAAGGAACCCCTTGTCAGCTTTCTGGAACCAAAAAACAAAACCTTTCAGCACCCTCTCGTTTCCGCAGCTAACCTCATAGGCCCTGGACACAGTTTTTATGGTAAATTCAGTGGCATTTGCATGGAAGGTGAGCAGGCCCTCCAGGCCGGGGCGGCCGGTGGAGCTGAGCCGCCGCCGGCAGCGGGTGTCCTGGCCCCCAGTGCACTCCTCAACCTGGGTGGGCTGACCAGCTCAGCTCTGAAGACTCCCATTACCTCAGTCCCCCTGGGCCCGCTGGCTTCCAGTCCCACCAAATCCTCGGAGGGGAAGGACCCTGGGGTGGCAGGGGGGGAGAAACAAGAGGGGGACGACCAGGACAGCCTCTCGGAAAAGGTGGAGCCAGCCGAGGAGGTGGAAGAGGAGGAGGAGGAGGATGTGGAAGAGGAGGAGGAGGAAGAGGAAGAGGAGGAAGAGGAAGAAGATGAGGATGATGAGGGTTGCAAAGGACTATTTCCAAACGAGTTGGAGGATGAACTGGAGGACCGGCCCCAGGAGGACGTTGGGGCTGTGGCAGGCAGTGGCAGCAGCAAAAAGGACCTTGCTCTCTCAAACCAAAGCATTTCTAACTCTCCCTTAATGCCTAACGTGCTCCAGACCCTGTCACGGGGCACGGCTTCTACTAGTTCTAATTCTGCTTCTTCCTTTGTCTTTGATGGTGCAAACAGGAGGAATCACTTAAGCTTTAACAATGAGGGCGGCGGAGCCAGTGTGGCCGAGGGCAGCAGGAGGCTGGACTTCATCGATGAAAGTGCCAATAAAGACAATGCCACAGCACCAGAACCAAATGAGAGTGCAGAGGGCGAGGACGGGAGCTACATCTCCCATCACCAGCACGCTGGCCCCCTCTGTGAACTCGGGGGTGGGGAGTGCCCCTCGGGGAGCGGCGTGGAGTGCCCAAAGTGCGACACGGTCCTGGGCTCCTCGCGGTCGCTGGGTGGCCACATGACTATGATGCATTCTCGCAACTCGTGTAAGACACTCAAGTGTCCCAAGTGCAATTGGCACTACAAGTACCAGCAGACGCTTGAGGCGCACATGAAGGAGAAACATCCTGAGCCGGGCGGCTCCTGCGTCTACTGCAAGAGCGGGCAGCCGCACCCGCGGCTGGCGCGGGGCGAGAGCTACACCTGTGGTTACAAGCCCTTCCGCTGCGAGGTCTGTAACTACTCCACAACTACCAAAGGCAACCTCAGTATTCATATGCAGTCTGACAAGCATCTCAACAACATGCAGAACCTGCAGAACGGAGGGGGAGAGCAAGTCTTCAGCCACACGGCGGGGGCGGCAGCGGCGGCGGCCGCAGCTGCGGCAGCGGCCGCCGCCAACATGGGCAGCACCTGTGGGGCTCCCTCCCCCACCAAACCAAAAACCAAACCCACCTGGCGGTGCGAGGTGTGCGACTACGAGACCAACGTAGCTAGAAACCTTCGGATTCACATGACCAGTGAGAAGCACATGCACAACATGATGCTGCTTCAGCAGAACATGTCCCAGATCCAACACAACCGGCACCTGGGCCTCGGCAGCCTGCCGTCCCCCGCCGAGGCCGAGCTCTACCAGTACTACCTGGCACAGAACATGAACCTTCCCAACCTGAAGATGGACAGCAATTCCTCAGATGCACAGTTCATGATGGGGGGGTTCCAGCTCGATCCCACCAACCCCATGGCAACGATGGCTCCATCTCTAGGTGAGGCTGAAGGGGTTTGCACCGTGTTCATGTGAGAGAGCCAGCAGAGGGGTCTGGCACTGTGGTCCCACAAGCTGCCTTTGTGTGGTAATTGAGGATGGACGCTGCACAGTGCAGATTTCTCATCTGTGTTCACCCAGAGCAGTTTTTCCTCACCTTGTGGCTTCTCTAGTACATTTTCCAAGAGTTTTCCTAGGGAGTAAATGGAGCAGCAGACACGGGTTACGGATGCCGTGGCGCTGAATGTTCTTCCTCATTGTGGGAAGCATCCTAACTACAGTGTTTGCTGAGAACTTCTCCTGGGTTTGGTGAGGAGTGGGAGTAGTTCGGTGGATAGCTTTGGGAAGAAGGTGCGGTCACCTGCTGGCACTCCCAAAGGCAGGTGTATTTGTTTGGGGTTGGTTTGTTCCATGCTGTGTTGCCTTGAGAAGAAAGGTAAGCAGGTTTGAGAGGGGTGGAGGGGATGATGTTCCTCTGCTGCCAGTGCCAGATGGGACTGGAGGCTTCTGAAGCTCAGAGCCCCTCCTTACCAAAGCACTGGGCAGTTGTAATAAGTTGGGAGTGTTTTAACTGAAGCTCCTCAAGTGAATGACAGGGCCTTGGATGTCCATGAGCTGCCTGGAGAGCAGTTTGGGACCTGTGCACTTGGTGGTTGCAGATCTCACACTGAGGGTTGCAGAGGGAGGCCCTGCCCATGTTAATAAGCACTTGACACCGGGTTGGCCCTTTTGACTCGGACACACACGCCATGAGCTTGGTGAGAAGTGGAGCAGATCTTTCCTATTCTTACACTTTGTCCAAAACTGAGCAGAACATTAATCATTCAGAAGAGTCTGCTTTTGGGTTTTTCCTGCATGATGAGTTGAGGAGAGAGCGTCTTAGAGAGCATTTGCTTCTCAGCAAATACGTTGCAACATAAGAAATGAAGAGTTAAGGAAATTACATCTCTTTTTGATTAACTGAGGAATTGTTGACCTGGTTCCTTTCATAGGATTGTTGAGCTGAGCTGTGACATAAAGTCAAGGTAAAATACCAAAAAGCTGTAGGAAGAGCATAAATGTTTTAAAAACAGAAAAGAAGAGCAAAGAGGCACAGGGATCCTGGTTTGTCTCTGTGCTCGTTCATGGTTTCTCTGTCTGCATCTCTCAGGTGCTCTGGTGTGAGTAGGAGCCTGTTGTGCTCAGTAGCTGTGAGTGAACAGAGTTGAGCTCTGGTTTGAAAAGTGAGCCTGACAAACACGGGCTCCTCCTGGCTCTCCTTGACATGCTGTCACACCCTCTTTAGTTGTTGTCTTTACCTTGTCAAAACTGTTTTTAGAAGATTCTTCACCATTTTCACCAGCTCTTGGACAAGAGATGAGATATAACAGTGCAGGAGTGGCACTTCTCAGGTTGTTAGTGTCCATGCCATGCTCTGCTGCCAGCTTGTGATAGCAGTGTGGTGACCCCCTGTGATGTGGCCATCACCTGGGCTTGTGACTGTTGACCTTGGTTTTACATGGTAGGGACTGTGCTTAGCTACTGCACGAGGTAGCATTTCCTTCTCCAGGGAGGCAAGAAAAACCAGAATGCAGTGTCCTTGCTGTTCTTGAAATAGCCACAGAAACTTTCTTTGTGGTCCTGTGGAATTCTTCATCCTCTCAAAGTCTGTGGGGTTTTTCTTGCCACCTTTGACAGGCAGAAGGCTGGATGATCCTTCAGCAGGAAGGTAGCAAGGGGGATAGTCACTGTTCCCAGCCTTCTGTGCTGGCTGCAATAACATTTTCTTCAGCTCTGGTGCAGACCAGCAGCACAGGAGTGGGTGAAGGGAGACACACAGCTGTGTGGTCTCACTGCGTGTTGGTGGGTACACAGGTAGCACTTGGGAGCAGCTTATGCTGTGCTCTGTGTTTATCTTCTGGCAAGGATTGAGCCTTTCTGACCCCTTGTTCCCCTCTTGCCTTTGTGCAGTGGGTGGCGAGATCCCGCTGGACATGCGGCTGGGCGGTGGGCAGCTGGTGTCCGAGGAGCTCATGAACCTGGGGGAAAGTTTCACACAAACCAATGACCCGTCACTGAAGCTCTTCCAGTGTGCTGTGTGCAACAAGTTCACTACAGATAACCTGGACATGCTGGGGCTCCACATGAACGTGGAGCGCAGCCTCCCCGAGGACGAGTGGAAGGCGGTGATGGGGGACTCGTACCAGTGCAAGCTGTGCCGCTACAACACGCAGCTCAAGGCCAACTTCCAGCTGCACTGCAAGACGGACAAGCACGTGCAGAAATACCAGCTGGTGGCACACATCAAGGAGGGGGGCAAAGCCAACGAGTGGAGGCTCAAGTGCGTGGCCATTGGGAACCCAGTCCATCTGAAGTGCAATGCCTGTGATTACTACACCAACAGCCTGGAGAAGCTGCGTCTTCACACCGTGAACTCGAGGCACGAGGCCAGCCTCAAGCTCTATAAGGTAAGGGTTGGCTTTGCTTCGTCTCCTTTCATTTTCCGAGGAAGATCTGTGTTGAAGCACAGTGGCTTGTGACCCTTTGGAGGTGAGCTGCTGGGAGCTCTCCACTGGCAGCCAGTCTCACTGCATGCTGCAGTTCTTCAGCCCGTGTTCTGCTGGTGACTGTGGTTGTCCGGGCTTCAGGCCAGTGGATGTTCACACCACCGTGCTTTAGAGGGGGCTTGTGTGTCTTATGGCACTGTACCTATGGCACTCTGCACAGAAATTAACACCCACTGTTAGAAAAGCTGTGCAAGGTGGGGTTTGCTGTGGTTTGTTGGCCCTTTCCCATAGGAGTCTGTCACTCGGTGTCGCTGGAAGGCGTTTGGTGTGGTCAGTGTGCCGGTCCTGCCCTGGGCAGGCAGAGGGGCCGCGGCTGCAGGGCTGCTGTGCTCTGTGTAGGTCGGTGCTGGGGTGTGCAGGGACAGCCCTGCTGGGTGCTGGGGAGGGAGGGGGCTGGCAGAGGAGCCGTGGTGTGTGTGCACTGTTGGAGGCACTGCCTGTTTTCATCACGGTGCTGTTTGGGCTGTCACTCCCATCTTGTTGTCTTTACCTTTCCTCCCAGCCCTCCTCGTTGTGTGTTGTTATCTTTATAACCATTATAGCCATCTCTCTTTCCTGTCTCATCCGTCTGGTCCCCTGCCCCCTCCCCTTGCTGGCCCGAACCCTGTGGGCTGTAACCCAAGAGGAGCTCCGGATACAGTAAATAGTCCTTTCACTCGTGCAGCAGAATTGCTCCAGACGTTTCTATTGATTTTCACTGGACTTAAAGCTTCACCTTTTTCTCTAATCATCCCATAATAGCTTTAGTATGAACAATCAGGTACGAATTGCCATAAATCTCCACAGCCGCATCCCCTCCATTCACACGTGTTCTGCCGCTCATTGTCTGCTCATTCCTCACAGGTTCTTTTATTTTCTTTCTGTCCTCATCCTTTTCTTCCTGCTTTCCTCCAAATGTGCTGAGGTTTCTTTATACACACACAGAGTGTACTTTGCACTTTTTAATTATTTCTTGGAAAACTTTTCTTTATGTAATGGGAATTTAAGACTTGACATTGAGCTCTGTAGTACCCACCCACATCACAGTGTAGACACATTTTTTAAAACTCATGGAATTTTTCCTAGGATTTAACAGTTCCAGCAAATTCAGGGGGGAAGGAAGGTGGAAACCAGGAGCACCATATAAGGTTTACATTGAGCTGTGGTTGTTGGACGTACCTGGAACTGGTGGGGAGCTGCTCAGAGCAGGGCTGTGTGTCTCTGGGCTCATGGTTGAGGCCAGGATGGCTGTGACAGCGGTGGCTCCATCTGGAGCTGGGATCCAGCCTCACCCAGCAAAGTCTGGCTCTGCAAATGACCAGGTCTGCACATACACCTCTGCTCTCTGGCGTGCAGGCGACCTGAGAGAGTTACACAGCTTGGAATCTGGGGGCAGGAGAGGAGAATCTCCTCTGTGGAGGTCGGTTTGGGGTACAGGAGAGTTGTTTGAAAGCTGTATTATGATTTTTTACGCATAAAATTGTTTTAAGTATACATTGCAAAGGTTTAAAGTTTTCTATATCTAGGCCTTTCATCTACAGTGGGTTCCAGTGGGGAAAAGCAATTGAGGCACTAGAATTCTCTCACTGAGGGGAAAAAAAATCCCACCAGTGTCAGGGGACAGGCATAGGTTTGTGTAATAAAGATTCCTAGGATGTTTTCCTCAGGCAGGCAAAGAGTAATTGTCAGTTTTCAGGTTTGTGAGAGGCCTGGGCAGTCTCAGAGCTGCTGCAGCCCTTGTTGCCTCTGACACAACAGCAGTGAAACACCAGCTGAAGGATAACACGTCTCAGAGTAATGGATTCCTTTGGAATGCTCCGTGTATTGGCCTTGCAGTTTGGCTGGTAGAGCTTGGAGCAGAGCTTGGATGGCTGGATTCACGGTGTCCTGCCCCAGCACAGCTGGAATCAGGGGTTGATGGCATGGAAAAGCCTCTGTGGGTGAGGCTGGACCAGCCAAGCCCCAGCACAGCTCCCAGCCCGTGGAGCAGCTGTAATGCCACGTCTGCTGAGAACTGCAGGGATGCAGCGGCACTGGGGGGAGTTCACAGAATGGTTTCTCTTCTCTCAGGCCTTGGTGTGGTCTGCAGTAAATTGAGATTGATTGGATGTTATTTTTCCTCTTGCTAATGTAATCCATTAGCCTGGCACATGCATAATCAGTTTAGAGCACAGTTAACTGGATGTAATCGAGTTCTTCCCTGCCTGCTGGAGAAAATCCTCTCCAGATGCTGCTGGGTGAGAGTACACACTGGGCTTATCACACACAATCCTCCTTATTCTGCTGCTTTTGCCATTTTTTTCCTAAATCACATGTTATTGGCTGCTTGCATTGCCCAAGTGCCACTTCTGTCAGTGTTACTTGCTGCCAGAAAATGTGGTCTGGAGACACTGTCAGTCTGTAGTCGGGTGAAGCTTTCAGTCTTCTCCTGCAGCACTCCCAGTGCCAGGGGAGAAGGTCCAGTCTTCTGCTGCCATCTTCATCCTGCACATTGCAATAGCTTCTATCAGCCTCTTCCTGCCAGGGGATAAGAGTGGCAAAAACTGGAAGAGTCTGGCAACCTTTTCTTCATTGTTGTGGGCTCCCAGTTCCTTGCTGTCCCCCTAAAATTCTGAGACAAGGATGGAAATCCTGTTGTTTATCTAGCACTTGCTGGGGGAACGTGGTGCCTGTGCCTGAGGGCGTTGGTTTTTATCCTGGAGAACTCCCTGGAAAGCAGCAGCACCCCTGTCAGTGCATGGCATTGTGTTTTTGAGATGGATGTTGTGGCTCGAGGTGGATGCTGGGTTTGAAGACCCTTCCTCCCGTGGCTGGACGTGGTGTGTCCTGGCTGGTGGCAGGGTGGCTGTGAGCAGAGGCAGGTGCAGCTCCTGGAGCAGCAGCCAGGCTTGTCTGCTCGTGAGCACAGAGCTTGCAGCAGAGCAGCAGCGTTCCACACATCTGGAAGAGGTTGGGCACAAGTTCCCAGCCTCTACTGCACAGGTGGAGTTTCCAGAAGGAATTAATCTGATTGAGAAAGAGCCAGGTTTGGACATTTCCTACAACTTCCTGACAATCTCTAGTTCAGAATGTGCAGCTCAGAAGAAGTTTAAACAAAGAACTACTGAAGAAACACGCTGCTGGCCAGACTGCCAGCAAGTGCCTTCAATGAGTTCATTCAGTATCTTCCTTTTCAGTGTTTCCAAGTGCTGAGTTCACTTTTTTAGGGAATAGGGAGTCTGAAGGAGAGGGTTTGGGTTACATGGTGCCATGCACAGAGGCTCTTTGTTAGCTAGACATGCGGAGTGTGCAGGAAAATGACTCTTTAATATCGGTGCTCATGGTGCTAGTGGTGATGGAACTGTGGATCTGTGCGGGCTTGGACAGAAGGGAAGGAGGATGTGCAGCTACAACGCAGCAGAAAGCCTCAGTTCCACCATGGAGCAGTGTTGTCCCATCAGGCCTCTCCCTCGGGAGCTTGTGTCTCCTTTACAGGCTGCAGGAGTCTCAAAGAAACTTGTTGGAAAATCCCCAAAAAGTTTCAGTCCCAGAAGAAGTATTGTATATTGTATGAGATGTAGTCACAGAATGATGATGATGATAATGTATTCTAATTCAATGTCCTTCCATAACAGAACCAGGCAAAAAGAGTAGCTTCTGTGATAGCTAACTTGAAGTTAAAATTATGTGAAAATGGGTGAGGTACTGTTGGATGCAATAAAGGGTGTGATGTGTGTGGGTCACAGGGGAGTTACCAAAAAGCACCTTAGGTGCTTGTGTTAAATGTAACAGAAAAAAACAGAGAGAAAACAGAGCCGGGGGAGTCTGGCCAAAGTCCACAGAAAGTCCAGTGTGATCAAATAGGAAAGTATTACATGTGGAGGGAGGGAGAGAGAGGAAGGCTGTGTTACAGGGAGGGGAAGGAGGAGAGAATTCTTCTTGTGTGTTTGAGAGCAGAATTCAAGGGTCCCTCTGTATGGAGGATAAATCCTGAAGGGTGGTCTCAGGTGGAAGAGCCTTGAAGGAAAAGTCCCTGACTTAGCAGGGCTGTGCTCTGAAGGGTTCTGGAGGAGCCCCACAGGAGGGGACAGGGGCTCCTGGAAGAACTGTGGGCCAGAAACTGCAAAGCATGAAGCCAGCAAATGGATAGAAACTGTAATAGAAAAGTCCTAGGGGGCATATGGATTGGGAAGGGGAAAAGCAGGCTTTTGGAAGAGAGGTTCTTGCAGCACTGTCAGTTGTTTGAAGGAGCCAGGCAGGGCTGGGCTGGGCTGCAGGGACAGAGATTCCATGGGGCTTTGATAAGATTCTTCCTGAACTAATAGGGAAGAGGTCTGGGCAGGGCTGTGGAGGGGAAGGATGAGAAACAGAAGGTAAAGTAAAAACTAACTTTCCACAGGGGAGAAAAAGGATTGGAAGGATACAGGGTGTTTGTAAGTGATCAAAAAATGGATTTAAAAGTGAGCTTAAAAATCAGCTATAAGGTAAAAATAGTGGACCACTAAGATGTAAAGCTGTGACAGTTGCAGGAATGGCAGATGGGTGCAGTGACATGGGTAAAGCCCATTGGCTTTGGAGTTGGCATGACACAGGAATCCAGGTGGAGGAGAACTTGGGAATTTCAGACATTTCAGTGCTCTGGAAATTGCTGGTATAATAAAATACTGCTGCATTTGGATTGGTGTGAATTAGTCTTGCCGTAATTCTGCAGTAAGGTCAAACTGAGAGTCTTCTCATCCCAAACTTGGTGACAGATACTCCCTGTAGGACTTCAGTGTAGGAAAGCTCTGGGGGCCAGTCCAGGGGCTTGCCCAAAGGCTCCCTTTGGAGCTGGGCTCATTCAGTTCTGAAACACCCAGATGACGTCGTGAGCAAAAGGAGACGTGTTTGGGTTTTGATTTTTATCACAAACTTCCTCCCATCTCTGCATTTTAAGGTTCTTGGGGTAAAGTTGCTCACAGAAAGTCTGTCATGCTCAATAGGAGATTTAGAGCTTTGTTAACCTTTGATTTACTCGCTGTCTGCCTTCAGTGTGTTTTGGCTTTATTTTTGCAGGTTTATCTCTTGGAATACAGATGCAGCATCAGAGCTCTGAATTACACTCTTGAGCAACACAAATTGTGCCTGAAGCCCATTTAAATTACAGCATATGAGGGACTTTGAGCTGACTTCCTACAAGGTTTAAGACAAATTCCAGTGGCAGCTTCACAGGGGAAATAAATACTTATTGAAGTCTCCCTACAAAGTTGTTTTTAAAGATGGTCTCCAAAACCTTTTATTCAAATCTGCATCCTCTAGTCTTGGATAAACTCACGATGCAGGGAGTTAGGAGCTGCCAGTGTGAGGAGGGTGGACCCTCACCATCCAGCACCTTTGGTCCTGTTGGGATTGACAAGAATTTTGATACAAAAAGCTCTCCATATCAGTTTAACTTTGAGATGCCTCCTCCATGGGGTTGCACGTTCCTCTGAGTGACAGATTTCTCCATGGTGTCACCCTGGCATTAAAAGACATTTTTACCTTCCTTTAGGTATTGAATAATTGTCTGTTAGTGCAGGATCACAGAACTTTTCCTTTCTCTGCACTGCTTTTTGAAAGGGTTGGATTCAGAACTGCTGAGAGCACACAGCATTGCTTGCTCTGTGTTTTATTTATGGGCCTCTGTCACTTAGGGTTTTCTTTCAAGTTTTCCAGTAAGTGCTGAGCCATGTGCAGCCAGCAGCTTAGTAAAGAAACCACCCTGTAAAAGCAACGTAAATAACAAAGGAGTGAGAGTGCAGCTGGAGCAGGAGCCCTGGTCACACAGCAGGGGCCAGGAGCTCCCCAGAACATGGAGCTAAAAGCCCTCGGTCAAACAGGGTTTAGAATTCAAAATATTTGGGAGAATAGGCTACAAAAGCCAGCTAAACAAACTAAACACAAGGAAAAAAAATCAAACAGAAAAGCACCTTGTCAAGCCTTATTGTAATCTATGTTAGCTGAGTTTTTCCTGGCTTCTGTAGCAGCCCGTGGGCAGAGCAGCAGGAGTGTGTGTCCAGTGTCCATTCACCTGGCTGGTGTCACCCATGTTCTGCCCTTTGTTATCCCAAAGGTTGGCAGCTCGACTGGCATTCCAGTCTGTCCAGCTGCCTGGACTGGATGGATTCCTCAGCACAGGCACTGTGCCTCCAAGACCTCAGCATGCTCCCAGCTCCTTTCCTGGTTGGGCTGGGTCAGGTTTTGCTGCCTTGGGTAGCAGCCCTGGCCAAGCAGCAGCTCTGCAGCTGTAGGCTCCACGGCGACGACCTCATTAAATAATGGATGGGCATTCATTAGCATCCATCTCTGCTTTGAGGGCCAGGAAGGGCCCACGAGGTGCTTTCCCCAACCTGTTCTGTGTGACCTGGCACGGAGGGCTGGCTTCTGTTTGGCTGTGCCAGTTCACTGGGCTGCAGGACACTGTGCCGTCCTTCTCTGGCTTTAACTGAACTGTTCCTAAAGAAACTGTTGTAACAAAGCCCCCAGAACTGCTACGGCAGCAGCATGGGAGGTTCTGTGTTTGCTGTCTCATAGGGAATTCATTAACTTACAATCAATAATGTATGCATGATACATAACTTAATATCATAATGGGCTTTTTCCCCTTCTTGCCAGTCGTAAAAACCCTGCTTCTGTGCTGTGACGTGGCAGCCAAGTTCTGCAAGTCAAATTAGGCAATAAGTTGTACTTGTGCGACAGGTTCTCTGCAAGTTGAGCCTTGGGCTATGGTTGGGCAGGCTCTGGTAAGCCTGGCTGCAGCTCTGGGAGATCCGTGGCTCCAGGCAGCTTTGGCAGGCAGGCAGGGCTGTGGGATGGAGCCCAGCACAGCGTCCCCCCAGCACTCCTCTAGTTCTGCTTTAAAGCAGGGAGATACCTGCACTGACCCATCAGTGCACTGCAGCTGTTCCCAGCATCCTGGGTTCCCTCTTTGTCCTGGACATCACCTCGGGGTTTTTCTGTTCTGCTGAGTTGCTGTGGCTTGGGTGGAAGTGCAATGGCTGCTGTGACCCCTGTGTCAGCTCTGGGCTCACACGGGAGGGCAGCTGCTTGCAGGAGACAGAGATGTTCTGATTTAATTGAGGAGGATATAAATGCCTGACTTGTATCCCTGCCTTTCATCTCTGAACAGACCTGCAGAATGTGCTCAGGCTGATGGACATTCCCGTTTGGGTTCCACCACACAGGTGGAGCAGCTGGGGTTCTGTGACCCAGGTATTGCCCCTGGGCTGTCTCCTGCCCCTCACTGGGGCAGTACAGCCCCATCTCACCCACTCTGCTCCTGCCTGTGCTCAGGGAACGATGGATACAAAGAGAATCACCTGGGGAAGTTTCAGGCAGCAGTAACAAAGCCTGTCTCCACAGAGGGGAGGCTAATTACACAGCTAATTAATCCAACAGATGTCACTTTAAATGCCTGTTTCTTTGTGATTCTGTTGCACACATCATGCTGGTTAAACAGACTTCATGGACCCCGTTCAAAATGCCTGTGCAGGCTGCTGGGAGCTGCCAGGGAGACCCCAGGGTGCCCTGTTCCACAGGGAGCAGCAAGTCCCAGGCAGCCTGCTCTGGCTGCACTGTGCACAGCCTGACAGGGGGGAATGCCATGTAATAGCTCTGCTGAGCTGAAAACTCTGAAATAGCAGCTGTGAGATTGAAGGCATTGTTTACATTCTTGCTGCAAGTACAGAGCTCAGGCACAGGGGATCTCCTCGCAGCACAGGGCTGGGGGCGAGGCAGAGGGGACCCCATCCTGCCTCATCAGCTCTGCTTGACATCAGGAAAAGAGTCTGGAAACCTGAGCTGCTCTGGTGAGGTCAGCAGTTCAGACCCAAGGTGGTGGAGGGCACAAAGTTCTGTCTGTCTGTCTGAGGTGCATGTGGTCTCTCTGGTTCCTGCAGCATCAGGAGGGCTCCCTGCTCTGCCTCCTCCGGGGGAAGGCAAAATGAACGTTTCTTTGACATTTTAAGCAAGTCTTTGTTCATGAAGGCATAGCCATGGCATGATGGCCCTGCAAAAGAAGGGAGCAGTTCCATATCCTTGTGAGATATGGACATCAGTGTGCTGGACATCAGTGGCCACTGTGTGACAGCTCCTGCCAGCCTCTGCTGAGACTCCCCCCGTTCAGCATCTGGCTGCAGCTGGGGAATGGGGACAGCTGTGGCACACAGTGGGGTCAGTGCTGGGGCTTTATCTGTGTTTGCTGTGGTGTATTCCTCCCTTGTACAGTTCTGCAGGCTGCTCCCATTTGGGCAGGGTGTGAACACGTGTCCATCAGCTGAGGTCAGCCCTGCTGTGGTCAGGAACACTGACCTGGCATGTCCCCATGGAGCACTGGGCTGGGGGAATGTCCCATATTCTGTGTGTCTGCTCTGCTGCCTTGGCCTTTTATTCTCCTTGGATGCTAGAGGAGTCAGATGGTTCCTGCAGCTCAGTGAGCACGTTCCTTCTGCACACAGCACTGGGCTGCAGTGTGGGACCAGGGCCCCCAGCTGTGTGCTGTGGGGAGCTGCTGGAATGGAAATGCAGCCCCAGCACTCTGGGAATGCCCCATGAGAGAGAGCTGGAGGCAGGGGTTGAGCTGTCTGG
Organism: Rhabdornis inornatus; assembly: GCA_013397075.1. Lineage (NCBI taxonomy): Eukaryota > Metazoa > Chordata > Aves > Passeriformes > Rhabdornithidae > Rhabdornis > Rhabdornis inornatus. The sequence continues at coordinate 77,086 of VWZS01004387.1, forward strand.
TACAGCTGCGGGGGCAGAGCATCTTCCTGGGGTCTCACCATCCTCGATGAGTCGCAGTTGGCGGCTTGATTCAGTGTAATGGATGTGTGCTCATTTCCCACAGCTGATGAGGATTATATCAGCTTGGTTTAACAGTCTCATTTGCTGCTCCCAGTGCACACTTGTTTTAATGCGTTTCAGTTAATGAGGTAGAAGAGAGAATGAGGTGTTACTGTTTATGTACAGACAGCGAGGCTGTGCCGAGGGCCCTGGAGCCCGGCAGTCCCTGCCCAGTGCTCTCCAAGGGACAGCATTAGCTGGCATTTATAGAAAATTTATTGGCTGTGGTTTATCCAGGTAAAATTTCTCCCAGTGGTGCACGTTTCCCTCTCCTGCCTACCTTATGCTTTATTGCAAGCTACAAGACACGTTGCCAGCAGCCTGTCCATGGGCAGGGGCTGTCAGCAGGCTGAGGAGTATCACAAAACACCCCAATGTATTTGATGTGGGCAAAGCTGCTGCCATCTACCTGGGGTAAAAAGTTCTCATGTGCCCCGAGGGGGTTTATGGCTGGGACACTCCATGCTTTCATTGCTGTGGTATTTTCAGTGGGGTCAGGGCCATGCAGTGCCAGGCTCTGGGTGAGCTGGTTCCTTTACTGGTGTCCTCAGAGCTCTTACCTGCTGTGTCCCCTCCAGAGCAGGTGTGCTGTGCCCAGGTGTGGAAATGGACACCAGAGCCCTGACCAGAGGGACTCTGCCTTCCTGAAAAACTGCTTGTCCTTGTGCTGACGGTGAATATTGGCCATGGGGTGGGCTGGAGCTGCATCCCGTGTCCCCAGCCCGAGCTTGGTGCCAGTGAGTGGCTGAAGCCACTGCCTCCATCCGTGCTGGCCGAGGGCCAGGCTGGCACCAGGGCTGACAGCAGCCAGGGGCCGTGCACGCGGTGCTGCTTTGAAGGTGAAGCTGCTGTTGGTTTAAGCGGGAATTAAACAATTACCGAGTCTCAGTTCTCCCCACCTCCGGTGGATTGACTCTATAAATTGTCAGCCTGTTGACATTTTAATGTGAATTATGTCATATGGTATCCCCTTTGATTCCAGCATGCCTTGGTTTGTAAATACACGAGTCTCTCAAAGGGCTGTGGTTAGCGCACACGCGAGGCCTCGGGGCTTTTGGTGGGGAAGGAGAGCAGCGCTCGCCTGGCGGCAGCTCCGGGGCTGGCACGGCACCCACAGCTCCAGCACCCTGCCCGGGGCACACAGCCACGCTGCCCTGGGTGCCCGGGGGTCACACAGCCACGCTGCTCTGGGTGCCCGGGGGTCACACAGCCACGCTGCCCTGGGTGCCCATGGATCACACGGCCACGCTGCCCTGGGTGCCCATGGATCACACGGCCACGCTGCTCTGGGTGCCCATGGATCACACAGCCACGCTGCTCTGGGTGCCCATGGATCACACGGCCACGCTGCTCTGGGTGCCCAGGGCTGACACAGCCACGCTGCCCTGGGTGCCCATGGATCACACAGCCACACTGCTCTGGGTGCCCAGGGCTGACACAGCCACGCTGCTCTGGGTGCCCATGGATCACACTGCCACAGGGACACCCACAGGGTGCCCATGGCTCACACAGCCACGCTGCCCTGGGTGCCCAGGGCTCACACTGCCCCACGGGGTGCACACAGGAATCTGTCTTGGAGGGAACACCTGCAGCTAATGCTCACAGCCATTCCATTGTCTTGTAGATCCCTCTGCAGAATTGCACCACAGTTGAATTAGATTTTAGGTATACACAGGAAATAGAGAGCAGCAAACCCAGCTGTTCCTAGGCTGCAGACTGCTTGGAGGCCGTGCACAGAATCCATGAGCCAGACAGTTGTGCTGCTGTGGGTCACTGACGTGTCCTTCCTGCTGGAAACCAGGTGGGCTGGGAGCCATGACATGCCCAAGCACTGCAGAGTTGAACCTGGAGGAGGCTGTGTTCGGAAGGCTTCTCCTCCCCAGGAGCTTGGTGCCTTTCCTTACAGAGCAGTTGCTCAGGGGTGTGTGGCAAGGAGCAATTGCATGAATTTCTGTACTCAGTTCTTAGGACACGTTAGTGTCCATTGAGTCTATGGAGCCCTCACAGCCTTCTAGAATATAGGAAGTAGCAGGTTGCCTTAATTCTGCCTTTTGTGTGCAGACATTATTTTGGTTCTTAATTATAAGTAGTTCCATACATATTTTTCCAGCAGGATTCTTGCCTCATTCTGTGAGTAATTATTCCATTTCTTTTTATCTTCCTCTTTCATTACATTGCCCCAGGCTTTGTCTAATACAATCCAAAGCTTTCACTGAATGAAGAATTATTTATTTTCTCATGGGCATTTCCGTGGTGCTCTGTGTTCTGTTTGTGTTTCACAGACACTTAACAAACTTACCTTGGCAGTGCAGTCTGAAATGAGCAGGTGCTCCTGTCCCCATGTTCATGTGCCTCAGAGGTTGTGCTCTGGCTGCCCAGCCCTGCAGCCTGTGCCACTGCCAGGGCACTTCCCTGGCCCTGCTGGTTTTCAGCTCACCTTCAAAACTCAAGCAGTGTTATGTATTTCCTCTTTCTGCTTCCATTCTGTCATGTTAGTCCATCACACCATCCTTTAGTTTTCCTTCCTCCCTTATCACCTGATCTCAAAAAATCCTTGCTGTGGGCTGTGGGCAAGGGATAAGCTGGCTCTTTTGTTTTTCCATGGATCTCTGTTGGTTTCTGCATGGGGAGATTGTGTCCTTCATGGTGTTGATACTGATATTCTGCAATTTATGGAGAGGACTGAATAATTGTCTTGTGCGTTGTTGTTACTGTTTTTGGTTATCTGGTTTTGGTTTGGGAGTTGAGGTGCTGTAAGAAGTTATAAAGAAGCAGTATGGAAACAAGGGAGGCTTCAGTCCATCACAGCTTCCCTGGGGACGGATGAAGCAATAAATCCCGGGCTAGGGGAGTTAATCTGTGTCTGTAGTGTTTTATGAAATAGCCCGAGCTCAGGCTGGGTCTCTGTGGCTGCTTCCCTGTCCCACATGCTTTCGTGGTGCATTATTACAGCAGTCCCTGGCTGCACAGGGGGTCCCCTCCTGTCCTCCTGGGGTCCTGCCCTGCAGTCGCTGGGGCACCTGGAGCCAGGGCAGGATGGAAAGGGACTGGCACACCTGGGTGCCCCCAGGTGTGGGGCAGAGCACAGTACTGGCAGTCAGACACTCCTCAGGTTTTTCCTTCAGAGACCACTGGTTCTTTTCCAAAACACTTCATGTGGGGGGGGGGAAATAGCATTTTAATTTCAGTCCCTAAAACAGGCTCCACATACAGAGAGGGGTTTGGGTGGCTCAGTCTGAGCTGCACTATCAACACAAGACCCGGGAATGTGTTCCATGAGAGCCTCCTCAGAGAGCCCTGCTGTAACACAGGGATCATTGGCTGCTGGAGGAAACCAAACATCAGGGCTATGGAGAGTCCTAGCCTGGCTCTGTGCTACTGAAAGCCCTCTTCAATCACTCAGCAGCTACACGATTACAATATGGACAACAGATTTCTATCCTGCTGTCTTTCCAGCTTCCCCCCAGACCTTTTGGTTACATAATTTACTTTTTATCCAGTGTTTTTCCATATTCCCAGGCTGCTCTAGTTCACCTGAGTGTTCACAGTTTAGCAAGTCACACTGAACTGATTATTTTCAAGTAGATGTACAAAATATGTTTTAAAGGTCTGGACAGTGGCATTGTGAGGCCTGCTTATGGTTACAGTCTTCAGGTTTTTTTCCCCGTTTCTTTTCCTGACTCTGGAAAAGATGAGGCTCCCTGAATTCCTCAGCTCGTGCCTATCCCAGCACTGAGAAAGGAGTGGGCTGGAAGCCCTGGGCCTCTTCCTTAGTGATCTTGCTGCATTCTGGCACAAATTTTTTTCTTTTTTCATCACTCCATCCTACTGCTGTCTATACAGTGCTTTGCAGGCAAAAATGCAGCTTTACCACTGTGTTTCTCCAGGGATGACAGCATCCATGGAAATATGAAGTGACAAAACAATATGCTTTCCTGAGGATCAGAATGTCCCTGGTCCAGGCTTTGGTTCAGTTGCAGGAGGAGCTCTGGGTGCTCCACGGGAGCTGCTGGGTGAGGCTGGCTCTGGGTGCCATCCCTCACGTCCTGACTGCTCATAGGAGAGGTCACTCTGTGTGAAGTTTGCTGGTTCCTGTTGTCAGAGGTGCCCAGGTGAGCAGCACAGGTGAGCAGCACAGGTGCCCTTGCAGGGCTGCCGTGGGTCCTGTGGTGGAGCCACAGCCTTGCAGGGTTGGGGGCAGCACTTCACAGGCCAGCTGATAGGAAATGTGCTCTCATGGTGCTTTGGTTTTAGCACTATAATTAGTAGGATCAATACTCACACTTCTGTGTGCATCTCCATGCACAGCAGTGCTTTGCCTGTGTCTCCCAGGGGAGATTTCGGGCATCTGGAAGATTCTCTGCAGTTGAAGTTGTAGTTGCCCAGGAGTGGATTTCCTGTGCTGGCAAGTCTTTGCAGAATTTCCCCCTCTCTGGGCTGCTCAGCCAGTGTACAGTGACCCAGGTGTGCAAGGGGTACCTGTGCTGCTGGAGTTGGGTGCTGCAGCTGGAGAACAGCATCTCTGGCTGCTCCTTCACCTCCCTTGGCATCTCCTGCTTTCCTGGAGAGCTCTTCAGCCAGCATCCCACTGTCTCCCTGCACTGGGAGGGGCTGGCCAGCATAACTGGGCCATACTGGCTCCCCCATGCACTTTGTCCTTCCTCAAGGCGTGGGGAGGAATCTTCCACAGGAGGAGTCTCAGTGAAGCTCTTGGCTGTCAGCTGTCCCCAGACAGGTTTGCATCTTCAGGCATCTCCTCCAAGAATGATTAATTAGTACTTGCAGGTCTGTTGCACAATTAAGAAGGTGTGGGGGATGTGATTACAAGTTCAACCTTTCTTGGCTCTTGCTTTCTGTGAACCTGTGTTGTTGTCTGCCCACAGAGCCCGTGGGACTGTGGGTGTGCAGGGATGCTGCTCATCACGGGCAGCATAAACAATGCCCTTGTTAGGAGCTGCTCCCAGGCCCTGTGAAGAAGTTGGCTGTGGAGCCAAGCAGGAGCTGGGACTGTGCCTCCCCCTGGGCTTTAGCCCCTCCTCATTAAGCAGGTCCGGGCTATTGATTGGGAGCTTGTGTTTGGAAGAGTCTTACTTACTCTATGCATTATCTTGACAGATTGATCAGACCTGATTGAGAACCTCTTAAAGGAACGAACAGCTGTAATGGGAAAGTTGGACTCTGTCATCCGTTAGGATGATTCTGGGAGCGAGAAGAACGAGGCTGACATCTTGGAGCAATTGTATTTACAATTAACATGGCTGAAAACGATTGCCTCTATTGATCCCCCCTTCCTGCAATTACAGCCCCATTGTTTACATTCCAGCACTTCAGTTATAAAAAGGAAATTCAATAATTATTGCATTATTTAAAGTTAAAGTGCCACAGAGTTTGCTGGCTATGCTTGCTGGTTGATTTAACGTTCAGTAAAATCCATGCTGAGCTCTCCATCCTTAGGCTGAGCAATATTTGGCTTTTAATGAGACTTCAAGGGCTGGTGGAGCAAGGCCCATTTGCTGGGTTGCTTTTGGGTTTGTGGGGAAACGCAGAACCTTGCAGCATGGCTAGCACCAGCCATATGGCTAACAAGGAGAGCATCTGTGCTGTTCACTGATTGCCAGGCAGGGCTGGAGGGCTCAGAAAATAGAGATATGGTGAGGTATAGGGGTAGGCTGTTAATGGGGCTGTTCTTCAAGCCTTTCCAGATGATCTGGGGACTTGGATTGGTACCTCAGCCTCTATGGCAGGAGGGAGTGCTACATTTCCAGCCTCTAGGTAAAGAAGACAAGGATCAGAGAGCAGTTACCACCAGCTGAGCTGCAGAAGCTCAGGGGAAAAGGAGCCTGAACCCCATACTGGCACTGCACCAGGAGGTGTGATGCACATGGGCAGGAGGCTGGAGGAGGGAAGGGTTTGTAACCCTGCTCCTGTGGAGGCAGTAAACAATTCAGGATGTTGGTTGGATATGAAAGAGCAGAAGTTCAGCTTTTGAACCTGCTGGGTGCAGAATCAATTCTCCCCCCTTGCAGGAGGATGGGGGGAGGCTGTTGGCACTCCAGCTGTCCCCAGGGCACAGCCAGCGTGTCCCTCTGTGTCCCACCACTGCTCCCGGCTCCAGGAAATTCCAGCTGGGGCTGCAGGTGTGAAAGGAGAGCAAGATGGATTGGCCAGCCCTGACTTTTATGGAGTACTTGGAACAGAGCAGGATCAGACAGCTGCAGCCACATGACTTTCATTAAAAATTCAGATTCTTCTCTTGCAGGGCTGTGTGATTTATCTCGTGCAGCACATCAGAGGCACACGGGGGCCAGGAGATGTTCAGGAGCCCTCTGAGGTCTGCAGCGGGGTCAGGTCCCTTTCTGTGTGACCCACAGCCCCCTCCAGCTCCCCTCTAAGGGTCACCTCCTGTCCCTCCCCAGGGGCCTACAGTCCTCACTGGCACCTGAAGTGTTTCCTTCCAAGCCTGTGACTAATTACCCTGTCTGACCTTACCCGAGGAGGAGTCAGTCCCTGGGTATTCTCCTGCAGGTCTGCTGGAGAGTCAGGGCTGAAGTGGTTCCAGCAGCTCCTGAGCTTGGGTCAAGCTCTCAGAGTTAACTGAGGCTCTCCCTGGTTCTGTGTGCTGGTTCTGGTCCCTGGGGCTGCTCAGACACCAGTGCTTGGAGGAGAAAGCCAGCACACTGCACCTCTGTGGTGCTGCTGCTTTCTGTGGCTGTTGTGACCTTCCAGCTGATTTTTGGCTCCTTCTTCCCCAGCTGCATCTGTCAATTCTTTGAAATCACTGCTAGTTTTACCCATCCTAATGGAGCTGAGTGCTGAGTTCAGAGGTAGGAAAAGTGTTACATGTGGAGAAAATCTCTGCCAAAGATGTTGAAGTCTGACAACTTCTTTTTCAAGAAGCTCCGTGTAGTGGAGTGGCTTTGTTTTCATGGCAGGGTGTGCTGTGGTGTGAGAGTGCTCAGAAGGGATGTGGAGGAGGTTCCTGCAGGCTGTTTGTCAGTGCCCCACACAGCACCTGGCTGATGGAATGGTCAGAGTGCTGAGGAAGAGGATGTTTGTGCTTGACAGGCTCTGCACAGCCCTGGGTGCTGTCAGCTGAGGATCTGCTGGGCTGCCACAGCCAGAGTCAGGAACATCCTCCCTTTTGTTCCTGCTGCTTTGCTGCTGTGTAGCCTTTATGAGCTGATTGTCCCAGTTTTGGTTCTGGCCCCCAGCCCTGTCAGCTCACCTGCTTCTCCTGCCCAGGGAGACCCAGATGTGCAGGGGGCCTGCAGGGAGCTGGGACCATCTCCCTGTCCTTGGGGCAGTGACAGAGTTCCTGCTGCTGGTTTTCCTCTCAAAGTCTGCAGAAGCAGGGGCCATCCTCGAGTCTGGAGAGAGCTTTCTCACCTGTTCTGCTGCTTTTGTAGCATGGCCACCTCCTGAGCGTGGTGATGGGGTGTTCACAGTGCAAACCAAGGGCTGGAGAGGTTCCTGGTGCTGTGAGCCTGAGCTTGTCCTGGGCAGCATTCAGGGCCCTCCCAAGGGAAACCTTGTGCCCGGTCAGACTGCATAGGAACTGGGCCTTTCTCTATTGCATAATAAACATCCAGAGCACGAGGCAGTTCAAAGGGTTATTGCATCTCCCTGGTGGGTTGAGGTTACAGGTCAGATGTCCCCCAGAAGAGCAGCTGAGCTGTTTAACATGGCAGAGAAGGATTGAGAACCCCCTGGTGCCCCTGGCAGTGCTTCAGGGGGAGTTCTGTCCTGCCACCATTGGAATCATTGCACCACGACTGAATAAACTTTGCACAGAAGAGATTTTTGAGCAGATAGTAGTTTAACATATTTTAATATTTAAAAGATTTTTTAAAATGTAAAAGATGCAGAAAAGCTTAGAAATCAGATGGTGAATATGAACTGCAGGAACAGCTACAGAGGTGCTCAGGAGAGTTTATTAGCTGTGTAACTCGGGTCTCAGTCCTGGGTACCAGTCTCAGCTCCAAGGGGCATTGTGTGGTGTGCAGCATGGGCTGAGGGAGGCTGTGTGCAGTCGGGCGGGGTGATACAGTGTCATGTTCAATTCCATGATTATTGGAAAGTACAGGGTGAGGCAGCATAAGATGGGGAAAGGAGAGATGGTAAAATGAACAAGAGTTTGGGGTATGTGAAGGATGGAAGGACTGACTGTAGCATCATTCCTTACTTTGTTTAAAAATGGGATTTCCACAGTCATACCCTGTGAGCATTTACTGCTTAGCAGAAGGAAACGGTTCTGGGGCAATGCTGAGAGCCAGGGCTGGGCTGGCAGTGTGGTGGCACCAGAGCTGTGCCACCCACCCTGGCCACACCGTGAGACCAGGGGGACACTGAGGGGTGGCTGGGGGCACCCAGGGGTGACTGGGGCAGAGCAGGGCAGGGGAGGGGAGGGAGGCTCTGAGCAGGACCTGCTGTGCTGATCAGTGTGAGGACACAGCTCCTGCCCAGCAGACAGGCTGGTGTGTGTGTCTCGGTGGCACTGGGTGCTGCCAGCCCATGGTGTGGAGCTGCAGTTGGTGTTTGTGCAGGAACACCAGTGTGCCCTGGGGAGCTGCACTCCTGAGCCGTATGGTTTCCATCAGAGCGTTCCTCTCTCTGTTTCTGATTTAAAGTGTAGCTTTGACTCACCCTGATCAATATTTTGCATGCCATGCGTGAAGAACCAGATGTTGGAAGTTTCCTATTGTGGAGAGGGAGGGGGGGAACACCCCCTCAGACTCACAGAAATCGATGTTTTCTGACAGAAGTTGGTTGGTTTTCCTTGGAACAATATATTCTTTTGATTTTCAAGTTGATTTGTCTTCTAACAAGGTTCTGGTTTAGTATTTTGAATTTGTTTCCTGTGATACGGATAAATTCTCACAAGGGGGAAGTTTAACAGTGTGATGGGCAATAACTACACGTACTTGGACAACATTTCATGGCCTCCAGCAGCTTGCAGCTCGGACTGGCTTGGCCCTTGTGTCTTCCCTCTCTGGACTGCTCCTTTCCTCTGCTGGAGGATGGGTTGGATCAGGTGCCTGCAGTGCTGTGCCCAGGCTGGGCTTGGTGGCACCCTCACTCAGCCTGGGACTCCTCCAGCACGACAGGCAGGTGAGGAGATGTTTGAGAGAGGAGGCAGAAGAGGAGCATAAAATCAGACACATTTATTAAACTGTTTAAACAAATGTTTTCCTAAAACCCCCTATTTAAATGAGAGCAGTGCAGACTGTGCCCCTGTTGCAGAGAGACCACGTCCTTAATATTTCCTTGAACCCGTGAGTGGATGTTTCTCTAATTTTCACTGGGGGTTTTCTCTGCTGGGTGCAGGAGCTGTGCTGAGCCCGTGGGCACTCGCCGAGCTGGGTGCAGGGTTTGTGGCATGGGGACGTGCCTGGTGCCTGGCAGGGACTGGGCTGCTTGGCTCCTGGAGCCAGAGCTCAGCCTGTGGCAGGGCTGGGGGCACAGCCAGGCTGGGCTGTCTGAGGTGGGCTCATGGCTCTTGTGATGGGCTCGCTGACCTTTCCTGCCTTGAGCCATTCGCCTTTTCTGGCTCAGCAAGAGGGTAACGCATGCAAACAATAGAAATGAGATGAGGAAGAAGTTCTTATAAGGGAAAACAGCAAAAAATCTTTTGAGGGCACCAGTGGGATTAGTGCCCTCGTGGATTCTTCAAATATTACAGTGAATTTAATTAAATACATCGTGATCCCAAAAGAGGCTAGTCTAATTAGCCAGATCTAGAATACATTTATTCTCTTTCCTTGCTCTTCCAATCAGAAGCCTCAGCATCAGCTCATATCCTATTTTTAATCATTCCTAGACTCAGAGGGCTCTCCTTCCTCCGTGTGAGCAAGGCACACAGCGCTGGGTAATATGTGTCTTTAATCTTATCTCAGCTGTAACTGAGATAATAAGCATCAGAATTTTTTACCAGAAGGTCCTGGCTGCACGTAGGCAATATTTTTGATTGACAAACCTCAAGATCACGTCCAAATCACTGTGCTTGTGCCTGGGGCCAAGTGTGTGGTGAGGAAAGAGTTGCATGAGATGACACAAAGACCCAAGGAGGTCTCGGGGCTGGATGGGAGGAGCTGACAGGGAGCATTGCACGGCTGAACTGTCAGGTGTGGGCTGGAAGCACCAAAGGCTTTCACTGAGGAATCTCATGTTGTTTCACCTTGGTATTCATTTTTTCTCATGGTGACACACCCTTGCTGTGGAATTGGGAAATTCCTCCTGCTGCCCAAGGGGAAGGGACAGCAGCTGTGCCATGGCTGCCAGCGTGGCTGTGCAGGGTGAATTGTTCCCTCTGCTTCTAAGGAAGAATTTCCATGTCTGTGGGATCCGTGACAGGAAATGGCTGCTTGTTTCCCCAGAGGCGCGGACCCGTGTCCCAGGGGTTGATAGGTTTTGCCAGATAATTAATTGTGGTGTGGTAATGCAGAATGAGCTGTGTTGGCTGTGGGCACACAGCTGGGAGGGCACAGGGTTTCTCCAGCTGCTGGCTCTCATGGTGCTGCCCAGCTGCCTGCTCACCACTGGCTTCTCAGCCCAGGTCTCTGTCACAGCCATCTTACAGGGCAGATGGGTCCCCTTCTGATCCAAGGGAGTAAATCCTGGATGCCAGGAAGCAGACAGCTGGATGATGGACAGGATGGCTCTGTGCTCTGCTTCCATACAGTTTGTCCAGGACCTCTGTGTTTGATGGGTTCGTTGTGTTCTGGGGTTGCTTTGGTTTTACTCGTCCTAGTTTTCCATGAGAATTTACCAGGTTTAAGTTTAGGTTTGTTATGCAGTTGGATCGCCACCCAGGACAGGCTTTGAGTGTGAAGGAATGGGCTGAGTGGGTTGTGAGCAGATGTTACTGCTGGCTCTGGTGCTTTCCCTCACTGGGGGAGGTGATGATGTCCGTGTCCATCTGTGCTTTGTGCCCATTTTGGTGTGTTTTGGTTTTCATCTCTTCAGCAGGAGATAGTGTAATCCCTTGGGATAAACAGGCATTGTCTCACTGGATCTGTGTCAAAATGTGGTTCCTTAACGAATTCCCGGGTGGCTTTTAGCAGTTTACAGTGGACTAGCCCAGGAGCCTGGGGGCGATAAAGGACACTGACATCCCTCTGCTTTGTTCTCCACAGCACCTGCAGCACCACGAGAGCGGGGTGGAAGGTGAGAGCTGCTACTACCACTGTGTGCTGTGTAACTACTCCACCAAGGCCAAGCTGAACCTCATCCAGCACGTGCGCTCCATGAAGCACCAGCGCAGCGAGAGCCTGCGGAAGCTGCAGCGCCTGCAGAAGGGTCTCCCTGAGGAGGAGGAGGACCTCGGGCAGATCTTCACCATCCGCAAGTGTCCTGCTGCTGAGGCTGGTGAGTGCTGCTGCCTGGCTGTGAGCGGGGCCGAGGGGGGCGAGTGGCACCAGCCCCACTGCTTGGCGTCACTGTCTGGGGACGAGCTCGGGGATGTTCCTGTGCTCCTTCCCTGCTGAGGGCTGGCACAGTTGATCAGTAATGCATTACAGGAATCCCACCTGCCTCAGGTGGGGCTTGGGATGTTCAGGTGTGTGTGTTGGTTCGGGTTGGCACCTTACACCCTGGAATATTGTATGAGCATCTAAAGATATTGTCATGTCTGCACAACTCAACCAGTGCACCAGGAGATGTTTTGCAATGAGTCAAGTGATGCCCTGAGCACCAGCAGAAGTTCTGCCAGCTTGGCACTGGTTTCTGGTTCTTCAGCCACTCTGGACTGGGAGGAGGAGTTGGGAAAAAGGGGAGGGCAGGACGTGGGAGTTTCCAGGTCTGTTTTCCATGTCTCCTCCTGATAAGGTAAATAAGGTGAAGGGTTTGTATGGAACATTTGCTCACACAGATCATAGGACAGGGATTGCAGCTGTGAGTTCAGCAAGACTTAGTGTGCCTAAAAGCAGCAGTTAGGCTGGATGGAGCAGGTATTTGTTTAGTCACATAAAGGATTGAGACATTTTTGATGTTCTGAAAAACCCAGGTCTCCTGAAGCCCTCTTGGGAGGGAGGAGGGGAATCATCCTGGGTCAGCTGGTTTGTGTGCTGTCAGGGCACAATGGTGCTGGAGCTGGGGTGTGCCAGCAAAAGCCTTCACAATCCTCAGAGCTTCAAGCAGGACGTCCCTCTGTGACTGCTGTGAAAATGGGTGAATCCTACAAAGAGCCACTCTGGGGAACTGGCATTCTGCAGTGAATGCATGTGGAGACAAGGAAGGTGATCTTGGCTGAAAGGGCTGAGAAGGGACAGCAGCAGCCGGTGAGGGAGAGCATGTGGGGTTTTCAGAAATGTCCCTTGAATTCACATCTCAGTCTCATTGCTGTTAGGCTGTGAGTAATGAGGATCTGAAATAAACCCAGAACACCCCAAGAGCGAGACAGGAGATTTTTCACTAAGGGTTAAATTCAGTCTTGTGGAAGAAAGTGCCCAGTTTGTGACCTTGGTGGCCCAGCAGAGTGGAGAGCATGGCATACGCTCCCCAGAGGTCACAGGGCTGCTGCCACCACCCCGGGGGACAGCAGCTCCAGCAGGAAAACATTCCCAGCTCTGAAGGGTTCTTTGGGCAGGGCTGTGGGTTCTGAGCTGCTTAAACGCAGAATGAGCAGAGAGGGGAAACCATCCGTGCCCTTTGTGATAGAACAACCTTGAAAGCCTTGTTTACTCTGGAAATTTCTGTTTGCCTTGTCTCTTACTGTACAAACCTTATCTTTCCTGTCCGGCCCAGATTAGGCCATGGCAAGTACTGGGAGGGCAGGAGCTGACTGTCTGGGAGGGAAAATGGTTTGGTGGCCATTTAAAAAATGTAATATTTTTGAAGTAAAAATCCTGACAAGTCACTGAAAGAAAAGCTCGATTTACAAATATTTTAATTTCCTTTAAGCTTGTTGGTTCTTCATCAAAAACTGGCAGCAAACATGACACAATTTCTTGATTGTATTTTATTTCAAATGTTATGAATACAAGCAAGAATAAGGCTGCAGAAGGCAAAGGGCGTGTCTTGGGTTGGTTTTGCAAGTCACTTCAAGCTGAGGTGCTTAATTTCAAACACTCCTGGAGCCCATTGTTGAGCTGGTTGAGGTGGGACACCTCACTGGTGTGCTGGGCCGGGCATCCCTGCAGGGATGGGAGGCAGGTTTGGGGGAGAAGGGCTGCTCCCATCTCCCACTCACTGATCCCATGACATCCCCCAGGTGTGGGGAGGCTCAGCTGTGGGACAGGGCTGTGCACGGGGACAGTGTGAGTCTGTGCCCTGTGAGTCTGTGCCCTGTGTCCCCTCCTGCTCTCTGACAGGGTCTGTGTCCCCTGCAAGGTTTTTATTGTTGTTTGCTGACCCCCTGGGTGGACTTTTCCCCTTTTGATAAGGCATCTCTGTGGTATGAGATACCAGGCTCAGACATCTGGGCACACACTTGTCCATCACACTTCTCTGCTCTGTGACACATCTCTGCTGGGGCACAAAGGGACAGGGACATTCTGTTGCTTTGCTGCAGTCCAGGGGCAGTGGTGTGTTGTGTCCTGTGGCCTCGTGTGACACAGTGGGGTCACCCTGTTCCCCTCCTGCTCCGTCCCATTGCTGTGCACAGAGCACAGGTGCTGGGGTTTAATGCTGTGTGTACCTACTCTGTGTGTACCTACTCACTGCTCTGTGCAAGCATGTAGGAGAAAGCAGTGCTGTCTGGAGACTGTGAGTAGATATTTGCTTGTGTGGATGCATCTCAATCTGTTGGAAGAGAGCTCTGATCACACCTTAATTAGTCCTCTAACAATCTGCAAAGGTCAGTGCCAATTGCCTGTTCATTTACATTTGTAATTGTGATGGTTCTTGATTGCACATTAGTTGCAACTCGCTCCCTCCCACCCTGCAGAAGCACAGGCAGCCTGAGCTGCTGCTCCAGGGACACAGGGACCTTTGTCCCTGCCTGTGCCAGCCCCTCAGCTCTCCCCAAAAACTGGGTGTCTTTTGGGGAAGAGCTTTAGGATCTGCCTCCACTTCCAGTAAAGGGATGACGAAGTTGTTGGCAGGGAAATTATATGGACATGAGGCAGGAAACCCAATCCTCCTTGAACTGGATTATTAAAGACAATTAAACTTTCCTGCGTGCTTTGAGAAGTGTGCTCATTAGGCAGGAGATGGGGGAGCTGGAAGTTCAGCTGGTTTGTTGATCAGAGAGAGCACAGCTTCAGGGAAGGGGGTATTGTCCTCTCGGGGTATTTTTGGACATCTCTTGCTCTGGTATCTGGGCTGCTGCCACTGCAGATGTCAGCCCCTTGCTGCAGCAGCATCTGTGTAATGTTACCCATAAGCTAATTGATTTTTAATGATGGGGGTTTAGAGAAGAAAAAAAGTGAAGAGTGACCATCGTAAAAACCAAAACGTTCTCAAGATGTTGGGTGAATGCACTTACAGCTCGTTAGATAATGACAGAAACAAATGTGAAGCAACCTGCATCGAATTTTCATTCTGACTTTGGAAGTGTTTCTTTCATCCCAGAAGGCATCCAGCACCACACCCCTCTCCATGGCTGTGCCCAGGGTCCCTGTTCAGAGTGGGGTTTGTGCTCTGTGTCCAGCCCACGGTGCCCCTGCTCTCCCCATCCTGTTCCTCTCCCTGGGCAGGTGCTGGTCACACTTGGTGTGTTTCCTCCCTTACTTGTTTGTCCTGACTCCTCCAGTTTTCCATCTCTGCTCTCCCTTTCCATAGTGTGTGCTGTGGGAGGAGCAGAGCCTTTTCCCACTCTCCCCACTGTGTGGGATGGACAGACATCCTCCAGGTGTCCGTGCCCTTACCTGCACCTCACTGCAGAGGACAGTCCCTGTGGTGGCCACACTGTCACAGCAGTGCTCCTCGTTGCTGCCAAAGCCTTGGCAATCACCTCCCAGCACAGGGTTCGTGTTGGGGCCCTTGCAGGAGGAGCAGGAGGTGCTCTGGCAGCCCTTGCTGGGCACCAGATGCTGTGCACAGCCCCTTTGTCCTGGAAGGATGGGGCTGGGGAGGTGAAGCACCCTCTGCCAGCCCACAGCAAGGGGCTCTTCCAGCCTCCCTGCTCCAAACAGCTGGATTACAGCTATTTTGAGGAATACCTTTACTGCAAAACTCTGCTCTGAGAACCCCTGGGAAGCTGCTAGCTCCTTGGAAGGGGGGCATGGCTCAGAGCCCCTGCTTTCCCCTCCTCTGCCCCACAGGCAGAGGGGCACTGCTTGTCCACATCTGCCTTGTGTTTCAGTGTTTGACCTTTAGAAGGGCTGGGAGCTGCAGACTGAAACTGGGATGTGAATCTTTAATGAAACCAAGGAAGTCACCAGAGCTATGATAGAGCCAAGGCCGTGCTCAGATGAGAAAACCCCACGTGGTTTAAAAATAGCAGTTCCCAACCTCAGAGTCACAGAATGACACCTCAGGCTGGCTCTGCCTGTGCTGCTGCACACAGCTGGGTGCTCATTTCTTGCTGCACCTCTATGCACTGAGTGCTGGGGAATGCTGTGCTCCTCTCTCTCACAAGCAGTTCTGTGGCTGTCCCAGGGTGTGAGGGCATCTCCATCGGGGGGCAGGAGCAGGTCCCTGTGCCCAGGAGCCTGTTTGGTCAGGCTGTGCTTTGCAGTGTGAGGTTTCTCTCAAATCAAGGTTTCTGTGGAGCAGAAGGGAGGCTCGATGCCAGCCTGGTCCATTCCAAACGTGGCAGTCCCACAACGTGTCCTGGTCCCTCACTGCTTCCTGGGGACTCAGGCACTGCTCCCTGCCTCCCCCCTCTACTGTCCATGCTCTCCAGTTCTTCTCTTCCCTCTGTGGCCGTTTCCTGGATTGGAAATTTCCAGCCCATCTGTAAAATTAAGCAAATGGTGGAGAAAAGGAGAGGGGATCTTCCACAAAAACCTCCTGGGAGGGAACCATTGGGTTATTTTCCCACCTTGAAGTGTGGGCAGCCGTGCAAGGCATTTTTCCTTCACCATCATCAAGCACAGAATTTGTTACAGCAGGGATGTGAGATGTGCCTTTGGGGTGGATTTTTCATTATAGCAGACTCTCTACTTCCAGTAGAACTTCAAGACTTTTGAAGTGAAAGTTGGTAGTGACAAATGACATTTCTCCCCGCTTAAAATAAATTTAGTGGGATCTGATGTCCTGCACTTGGTCTGCACTGAAGACAACGTGGTCATTCTTAATGATACCTGTTGGTCTCCCACTTCTGCTGGAGGTAATGGAGGGTTTTTGAAAGAAATCACCAGTTTGCTTTGGAATGGGACTTGATTTCACTCAGCAATTAAGAACTTACCAAAGTAGATCACCTGTATGGTGCCTGCAGGAAAAGAGCACACAGAGACCATGCTACAGCATCTGCCAGCTCTGGCTCTGCTGCTGATGCCACAAATACGTGTCTGAAATGTGTGGCCCTTGCAGAGGGCTGGGGAAGTCGTTTCCAGGCTTGTCCTTGATTGACACATTTAATAATCTGCCAAGCCAGGTTACAGCCCGAGCTCCTGTGTGCAAACACCAAGTGCTGCCCAGCCTCATCCGTATCTCTTGGGCTTTTTACCTCTCACCCTCCCAAACTTGGTGCTGCCTTTTCCCAGTATGTGATCTGTGACCCCCGAAGGCAGCAGCCTGCCCAGCTTTGTTTCCAAAGTGCTGCCTGTAAATCCATCAGTACGTGCATGGTCAGAGCTGGGGAGCAGCCCCAGGTTTGGGGGGCACTGGGGGCCTGTGGTGGGCACCCAGCTTCTCTGGGGTTGTGTCTGCAGCTGGGCTGGGCAGCAGCTCTGTTATCCCAGGTGGAAATCCCTTCCTGTCATCTCCTCAGACACAGCAGTGAGACAAGGGATTGTGCTGTTTTGGAAAGCATTCACCCATGGTGCAGGAGCACATGTGGGCTAGCAGCAGAGGCAAACAGCCCTGGGCAATGGAACTTGCAGTTCCTTTACTGCAGCAGTTCTGATCTCCCTGCCAGCCCCACCAGCTACCCCCACATGCAGGATTATCTCTTGTTTTCCAAGATCTTGTGTCACATGTGTTCATTTAGAGGACAGTTTGTTGACTTCCCCTTTTGTTTTTCTGCTGAACCTTGGAATTTTTTCATTTTTTAATGGATTGAATGGCTTCAGGACCTTTTACCTTTCCAACAAGTTCCTAGTGGAGTTGCAGTATTTCTGGCAAGGTCTCCCCCCTGGGGGCTATCCCGGGGCTGGGCAGGTGACAGAGTGTCTCCTCCGTGGGCAGAGGGACGGGGGAAGCTTTTGGTTCTGCTTTAGTTTCACGTTGCTGTAATGGTCACTGAAATCCGGCAAAAGTGTTTCTTGCAGCCATGGGTCAGGGTGGCTGCACTCAGCTGGCCCCTTCAGGAGGCCTGAGGACATGAGGAGAGGCCAGCAGTTTGAGAAACTTTTAGGGGACTTTTCTTTCCTGGTATTGCCCTGTAACATAATTTCTATCTGTTTCCTCCTTGCATCCTTTTCTCCCACCTAAATTTTGGGGAACCCCATTCCCATCCCAGCAGCATCTCTGTCCTTTTCCATTTGGGACATCATGGGGCTATTGAGGTCTGGCTCCACAGAATGCAGGGATAAAGTTGGTTCTCTTTAATATCTGGCAGAGGGAGATTTCCTTTGGTTTTTTTTTTTTTTTTTTTTTTTTGAGATTGGTTTTAAGTTTAAAGTCAAGAGCAGTTGTGCCTTGGCTCTGCTTTGACCAACCAGCAGCAAAGAGATAATCTCAAAAGGATATGAAAGGTTTAATAATTTTAATTTTGTTTTTATTAAAGTTGGTTGTGACTGTTTTCCTGTGCCCCTGGTGAAGGGGGGTGGCAGAAACCTCCCCAGACCCTGGAGCTGGTGAAGCAGCAGAGGGAGGGAGGTGCTGGGCTGGGGAGCACCCAGCCAGGGCAGGAATCCCAAAAACCCCATTCCACTCCAGCACCACTTGTCCTGGGCAGCTCATGGCTTTCATTAAGCACAAAGAAAGGAAGCTCTGACAGCTGACTTGTTCTAGGATGTTTTTCTTGTTCGACTGCATCTTAAAGCCCTTTCCACTTAGGAAAAGTAAAGGAGGAAGTATCACCAGATGCTGCAGTACAACACCATGAGGCTCCCAGTCCCTCTTCTTCTCTGCTTTTTTCTCTGTATTCAAGCAAACTCCCGAGCCAGACTGAAGCCCAGCTGTCAGAGCTCAGCGTCTCCCTGAGCTCCATTTCCCTTGGGACTCAAGAGTGGCATCCCTGTCTCTTGGTACCCCGTCCCTGAAGCTCTGCTGTCGATGCCCAGTGCATGGTGCCCACTGCACCTTGTGCTTCTCTTCCCTGTTTCTCTTTTCCCCTTTGTCCTGCACAGATTTAGAGTAGGGAACTCTTCTCCAGAGGACTTGGAGGTGGTTGTTGCAGCAGTGCAGGTTAAAGACCGAAGGTGTCTCCCTGTGAGGGGTGAATCAGCAAAGCTTGGAGGACACTGCAGGTCCTGCAGCATGGTCGCAGGGTGTGTTGGAACAGGTTAGATGTCCATGGGAGTGACCTGGGATTCACACTGACAGCAAACTCACCTCCTGGTGAAGATCTCATCAGTGCAGCCATGCTGTTTCTGTCCCAGCCTCACCCCTGCCCAGGTGCTGTGTCTGGCCCAAACCCCTGCTTTGATCTTCTGGGGACATGAGGAAGCCCTCCAAAACACGTCAGACATGTGCTCCAGCAGCTGTTCCTCCACTTTTAGCCCTGATTTTTGATGTTTCTCTTGTAGACTGTGTTGCAGCAGCTCTTATCCAGCACCTTCCCTCAGGTCTGACTCCTGTAGCTATTGCTGAGCTTTTGTTCTCTCCCTTGCTGTGGTACTGGGCTTCCAGTTAAATGTCTCTAAATGGAAATGCCCCCTCCCATGTTTCCAGGTTAATGAGTTGAAAGAGTTGCCTGTGCTGTTCTTGGTGTATTCATTTGGAGTCTCTTCTCTTGTTCCATTGCTGACCTGAGCTGAGAGGGGCTGGAGCTTCAGCAGAGTTCTGAGGGTTCCTCAGTACCTGTTCCCTGCTGCCATACCCAGTGACCTGTGCCCAGTGACACCCTGGCTGGGCATACTGGCAGCAAGGAAAGGTCAGGCATGTTCAGCTGGGCACAGGCTTTGTGTTAGAGGCAGCAAGGATGTTTGACTGGTTTGGGAGTGGAGCAGGGTGAGAGCTGGAGCAGCTGCTGTGCCTTCCTGTTTGGAAGGTGAGTTTGAAGCCTGCTGCCACTGAACATGCCCATTTGGAGTTACAGGCTTCATTGTCCTGTGCCAAAGATCCATTTGTTCATAAAAGCTGATACAAGTCTAGAGGCTCACGCTCAGCGCTGTAAGGGAATATCCTTGCACCTTCCCCTCTGCAGGGAATAATCCTTGCAGGGCATCAGCTCCTTTCCTGCTTCTTCTGCCTTGTCCCTGCCGTGGTTCTCTCAGCTCATTCTGCTGCAGGAGCTCATGTCTGATGGTTTGTAACTGGCGGGACTGAAGGAGGAGCCCCCCTGCTACCCAAACCTTGCCATGCAAACCCAATGCACTGCCCAAAATGAAAAAGTGCTTTCAGAGTTCAGAGGAAATGATGTGAGAATAGGAAATGCTCTCCTCCTCATCGGATCTGTAGGTTGTGGATTTAGTTGCAAGAGATACACAGCCTGGGTTCTGAATTGGATTCCTTTTTCTCTGTACAAGCCATAAGCAGAATGAAATTCCATACAGCGGGATGGTTTGTG
The DNA here is from genome assembly GCA_013397075.1 of Rhabdornis inornatus. Lineage (NCBI taxonomy): Eukaryota > Metazoa > Chordata > Aves > Passeriformes > Rhabdornithidae > Rhabdornis > Rhabdornis inornatus. The sequence continues at coordinate 96,902 of VWZS01004387.1, forward strand.
AAACAAGGCTTTGCAGAGCTGGCTCAGGCTGGCAGTGACCCCTGGCCTGGCCCACTCCAGCATTCCCACTGCTGGGGTGTGCATGTTGGACCACTCTCTGCTCCTCTGTGTGTCTGTACTTCTGAATTGCACTTGCTTCCTGTCCCTTCTGCGACGTCTATTGATCCTCTGGTGATGACATTAACATCCTCAGGGCTGCCTGGGAAGGAGCTACCACATGCATTTATTTTTCCACTAAAACTCTAAGATTGGTTAGTAACGTGCCTGTCAGCACCAGTGTCCTGCCTGCTCTGACTGCTTCAGAGGGAAATCTGGGGACCCATAAACAAATAATAAACTACCCAAATTGAGGTCTCATCCTTGTTCCTAGTAAAATTCATTTCATGCCCTTAGGCAGGAAGGTGTCTCTTTCTTCCAAATACTCAGTTTGCTTTTCTGAGTTGCACATCTCGATGCCTTTGCCATATATTTTGGTTTGACCTCAATGATTTCTTGAGGCCACAAGTTCCAAAGGTTAATTGGGAGCTCTGTGAGAAATTATTATCCATATTTGCTTCCAATTTGCATTTTTTTTCCCTTTTGCTTGTCAGTCCTTCCAAGAGTGGTGAGTGAAAGAAGCAGTGTTGGTCTGACTCCACTGAACCTTCACTTGGATGCTCCTGTGAAGGCACCTTCAGCTCAAAGAGCCTGAGCCCTCTCCTTCTCTGTGCTTCCTCCTACCCCTTTTCAGGCTTGTCATTCATGTGTGGTCACTTCATTAAACAAATAGCAGTGGTTTGGGTGTTTTGGCTCTGTTCTACACGTGTTCTTTCCCCCCTGCCAGTGTGTCAGGTGTAGGTTTGTACACCCCAGACATCCCCACTCAGTGCCCTCCCTGCCCCAGCCCCTAAATGTCAGTGTCGCTCTGGGATGGTGTGTGGGGCCCTGAATGGCCCCTGAATCTCCCCAGGGTTGGGGTTGGGGCAGCCCAGGGGCACAGCCCGCTGTGATTCCCCATCCCTGTGTTCCCTTGTGCAGTCCCTGCTGCGCCTTCTCTGGGAGCAGCTCTTGCTTTGGTTACCAATTAAGCTGAAGCATTCTGGCCTTTTCCATCCCCCTTTCATGGTGATGAAGGTTGAATTAGGGCTGAGTGTTTGGGATTGTTCCTTGGCCTCCACTGCTACTTTGCTGCCTCCTTTGTGGCCAAACAATGGGATTAATTTGGCCTTTGCCAGCCGTGCTCAGCCCAGCCGTTCCACTTCACTGGCGCAGCCACCTCTGCTGCCCAGCACCCACTCCTGGCTCCTGGTGTGGGTGTGTGGGTGTGGGTCACTGTGGTGTGTTTGGTGTTGGGCTGGCAGGGTCAGGGTCCTGCTGTCCCCTCCTGCTCCAAGGGCCCTGCCAGGCGAGGTGACACCGCTGCCAGGCCAGCCCTTGGCAGCCCCTTCCCTGAGCACAAATTGGCAAGGACGAGCCTTGTCATACCTAGCAGGGGCTCACGGGCGCCTGCCTCCGAGGGGTAATCATGCAGGCATAAATTCGGAAAGTTGCTAAGCTATGAGCAGTCTTATGAGCATTAAAAGTGTCCTCTTTGCCAGAAAGGTCATTCATAACTTGGCTGCGCCGCTGATGTACAGTCAGTGATATTGATTGATTAATGTATAAAAAGCACCAAATCCATTTGCTTCTGTGAAAGAGAATAAAGTGCAGTCGACTCTCTCTTTATTTTCACCTCATCCTTTTGTTTGAAGGACGTTTTTTTTTCTCTTTTTGTTTTGCCAGCTAGGTTTAAGGGGGTTACAAAAAGCCAGTTTCTGCCAAGTAATGCGTTCACAAAGGGAACATTGATTCACATCAGTGTCGCTTGAATTACCCTTAAAGGTTTGCCAAGGAGTTGTTCTTATATTAACCTTCTGTTCATCAAAGATGAAATAAATAAATAAGTCATAAAATCAGCTTCACTGCCCGTGCTGGTAGTTGGATGCAAAACAGGAATTTCTCCTGTTTGGAATTTGTGCTCCGGGTGCTGCACCTTGGCCCCTCTCCCCAGGCTCTTGGCCTTTTCTCTCCTGCAAAGCTGTTCCCCCAAGGCCCCAGTCTGAGCTGGGACAAGTGTTGATGGTTTGGGGGGGGGCACTCCTGCAGGGGAATATTTTTGGAAGGATGTTGTATAAAAAGTTGATGTAATAATTGCAAGCATAACTAGAATGATTTCTGTGCAGGACAATGAGACCCAAGGCATTCTGCCCTGGCCAGGGTCGGCATTCTTCTCCTCACCCAAGATCTTGTTTGTTTTTCTGGACTTCTTTGGCCACTGGTAATTAATCAGGTGTTGTTCTCATTTTCCTCTAGTTAATTCTGAAATGGGAGGTACCTTGGTGCCCATGGAGCTTTGTGCAGCAACATCTCACCTTCCCCTGTCTGTGGGTGCACTGGCACTGTCCATGCCCATCCCAAAGTGCCCATGCCCCTGTGTGGGCAGTGAGGGGCTGCAGGTGTTTGTTCTTTGGTGGATGGCTGGCCCATGAGTGAGTCCCAGAGGTGGCTCCTCTGCAGCAGGAGCCCTCCCGCTTTCCTCAGTGCTGTTTAACCAAGCCTCTGCGTTTTCACTGAGTCCCTGTTCCAAAACTGTGCAGTGCTGTTGAGTGACATTTCTTCTCTGGAGCAGGAGTTTCTTTGGTTTTGCTCTGCATGTCAGGCAGTGTGCCCATGACACTTATCCAGCAAACACAGAGCTTGGAAACACCTCTGCACCAGGTGTCCCCACCTGCCTGTCACAGCCCACCATCCCCAGCACAAGAGCCATGGCAGCCCTTGGCTTCTCCATGCCCTTTCAGATAACCTGAGCCATCCCACCACAGGGGATGCCCTCACTCTTGGCTTCCAGTCTGGCTGCATGTGGGGGGCTCCTGGGCTCCCCCAGCACTGGCTGGAGCCACAGAGGAGCTCAGCTCCCCAGTTGTGCTGAGACTGGAAGCGCTGTGGGTGAGCAGCCTGCAGTGTCCATGGTCCCATGCACCAGTGCTGTTCTGGTGCTGCTCAGTGGTGCTGTTGCAGTGCTGCTCTGCACTAGTGCATGAGCCCACAGGTACCTGAGGTGCCACCAACTTCCCCAGTGCTGCCAACATGGCACTTGTATTCCAGTGTCTCTTCCTGGTGAGCTGTGATGGTGATCACCCTGCCAGCTGGGAGGGTGGACACCAAAAGTGGCAGTGTGCAGGATCCCTGCAGGATTCCTCACCTGTGTCCCTGCCTCCTGTGCCTGCATGGTGCAGGTGCTGTGGTGGGCCCTGCTCCTTGTGCTGCCTGTCCCACATCCCCAAGGGGCAAACCCCCAAACCCTGGCAGGACTGGCAGCAGGGCCTGGCACCTTGCACTCCCAGGAAAAGCCTTTTTCCCCGTGACTGCTGTACAATCCAAAAGGAGAATCATCCCATTTTTTAATCTTTTCCTGTGACTGTGGGAGCAGTGCAGCCGGCCGAGGCCCCCTCCCCCTCTGGCGAGGCAGTGAGGATTGGATCAGATGATACGGAGTGTGCATGCTGAGAATGAATCCATTTTCTCTCCTCCATCTCCCCAGAATAAATTAGAATTTGCCTGATTTAATAAAATGGCTTCATCTCTCTGCCATCTTTTCTATCTCCCATGTGTTCCATCCCCACCCCCACTGCAGAAGAATAGCTCTGGCCTGTGCTGGCTCCTGTTTGGGGTTAGTCAGCCCTGCACGCCCCGCCTGCCCACGGCTCTGGCCAGGACAGCACGGCATTTGTCCCCGTGTCTCCATTTCCTTATTGTCCAAGGCAGTGGCTGTAATTGCTGTTGAGGTCAGTGTAATTTACTGTCCATCTGTCATAAAGCTGCCCTGGCCAGGGATGTGACTGCCGTGCAGAGTGTGTGGGGCAGGGAGGGGCTGGGCACAGGGGTTTGCCCCAGTGCCCTGCTCTGTAAGGTGTGTGTGTGTGCCCATGGAGAGGGGCTGAGCACTGCCACAGACCCCGAGGAGGGGGCTGAATTTAGGGGGTTTCACTACAGCCAAACCTTCTCCTCTGGCCTGGATCTGGTGCTTTAATTCCTGTTTCCTAGGCTGATTTTTTCCTTTCCGTTCTGACACTAATTGCACCAGGCGCGTTGGGAGTGGCGGCTGCTGAGCAGTACCAGCTAAATGTTAAGAAAGGTTTTAAAAACAGACTGAACTCTTCCTTAATGAGGCTCAATCGTGCTCTCCTCCGGGTGGTTTTGTTTTGCTGATCTGTCAGTTTTTCGAGGATTTAATTGTACTTTTTTCATATTAGTCTTTGAAATGGGGCTAAGCAGCTTTCTCTAAAATGCAACACAGAAAGGAGAGATGCTTCCCTATTTTCTTGCTTACTTTCATCACTCCAGGATCATCATCTGCCACTGGCACCTGGGACCCCGCAGTAGTAAAGAATGAAATACATGAGAGCACAAGTGAAGGGCAGGCTGCCCTGCTGTGGTGGCCCCACAAAAGCCACCCACTGGAAACCTTTGCCAGTGGCTCCCTTTGCCTCCCGGCTCCTCCATCTGTCTCCAGTTGGGTTCCTGCTCATCCTACTCATAGTCTTGGAAGACCTTCCTAATGTTGGGTTTGAAGGGAGATGCAGGAGGCAAAGGCTGAACTGGCTTGTCCAATTTCCTGCAGAAATGACACAAAAATGAGTCAAAACCAAGCAGTGCTGTGACACTCTGGAAATGGTCGTAGTCTCCTGGAGCAACGGAGCTTGGCAGAGCCTCTGGAGGCCTCTGAGTGCTGGCCCTGCTCAGAGCCAGGCTGGCCAGAGCAGTCTCTGCCGGGGTCTGAAGCATCTCCAAGGTGTGCAGACCCCCAGCTCCCTGGGTCCCAGTGTGCAGCTGCTGCAGTGCTGCGAGCCCAGGGCAGGGCTGCAAACAGACGATGTGGGGATGGGAGGAGGCAGGAGAGAGCAGGCAGATCTGTCTGTGAGGCTGTTATCTTTATGGCACAGAGAAAACATGTTTGGAGCAATCAGCACGGAATTGTTAATGGCTTCACTTGCTGGTGCTCTCCTCTCGGGACAGGTTGCACAGCAGCCGGGGCTGCGCAGGCGCCGCCCTGCTCATGCTGCTTTAACCAGGGCTTTGTTTAGCACACATGCACAAAGCTGCTGCTGAGTTTCCTCAGGATGCTGATGAACAACAGAGCACTGGGAGCTCCAAGCCACCCAGCAGTGACTCTCTCTCCCCAGCCTGCAGTTTACTTTTACGTTTCTTTGCAATTGCATTTCTTATTTTTCTACTTTTTCTTCCTTTCCTCTGGCTTTCTTTTCCTCTTTCTTCTTTTTTCATGTTTATCCCTTAAATATTTCAGTCTCTTATTTCTAATCTCAGCCTGATGAAGCCTGTTTTCTTCTCTTGTTCCGATGTGTGCCTACCTCCCTATGAGCTCCCGGCACACCTCTCATGAGGATGTAAAATCTAAGAACCAGATCTTTGAGATTTCAAAATAAAATAAAAGTAAACTCTGCTTTAAAAACACTTTAGCAGAAAAGCCAGGCTAATTGTAAATCAATGAGTCTTAAAATGCAGCATTGATCTCCAGTTAGAAGTTTGAAGGGGAAAGCAGTAATTACTGTACTGAAGGTAGATTTTTTTTTCTCTTAGCAAGTTCTGGGCAGAAGGAAGGCTCATTAGGGCAGCACTTCAGAATCTGAGTAATTAGTTTAAAAAGTACTTTTGTGGTGTTATTCCCATGGCTAGAAATTATTGGAGTCTTCACAGATTTATAGTTCTGCTCTGATAAAGTTTGATTTATTATTGTGTTTGGTGGGGAAGATCCTTCCTACACAGTCACTTGGGTGAAGATGGGGAGTGGGGATCAGGCCAGGAGGAATTGCTGTGGGTGCATGGGGGCTCTTGCCAGCAGGGGAGCTTCAGCCCCTGCAGGATGGGATTTGAGCTCTTTGTGGGCATCCTCTGGCCAATACCCCAAAAGAAACCAGAGCAGACAGCTGAGAATCAGAGCAGAGGCTTTTACTCCTTGTGAGCATCACTGGCTCCTGGTCACGTACCTGCAAGCCCCTTCTTGCTCATGGGGGAGTGGCTCAGGTCTCAGTCTGCATCATGCTGTGCCCAGCTCTGTGCAGTTTCATGGGGCCATCCTCTGGGCCACCCTCCTCAGGAAAGCAGGACTGGGCTGCCAAGGCTGTCAGGCTCACATAAGCCCATGGCATTTCTCCATGGGTTTTCCAGCTAATTCCTCCCATGAGCAGTGGGATCCTGCTCTCCTTTTCCAGGCTGAGGCAGAGCAAGTGGCTGCAGGCACCACCTGGGATGTGGCTGCAGCCTCATGTGACACGGTCTTGGTTTGCTCTGGGAGGTGGGATGGGGCAGAAGTGTGCAGGGCTGGTTGTTCCCTGACAAAACCATGCTAATTTGGGGAACTGACCCTGGAATTAGCATGAATCCATAGGCAGGAAGGCTTTGTGGCATGGCTGGTGAGCCCGTGTGTCCTTGGGGAGCAGGTTTGTGCTCCTGCCAATCCCCAGCGTGTTCAATCAGGATGGTTGCACAGTCTGGCTTGTCAATCCCATACCTCTGGCTGTGGCTGTTCCTACTCGCCAGACTCGATAAATATTTTCACAGAAATGATTCAGTTTGCAGGGACTGTCATAGATCTGATTCTGCAGCAGAGGAAAGGAGAAGGTCTCTGGAGGCAGAAAACCCTTGTGTGGCAGAAAGCCTGCTGGGAAGTCAGCTCAAGAAGAATTAGAAACCCTTTAAATAAATGCTTACTTGACATGACTCTGTCTCCCCCAGTCTAACAAGCAGGGAAGCGAATGGCAGCCGCTGGCCAGAAATTGATTGCATTAATTGATATGCCAATAAGAGAGCTTGTTACATCCGCCATTGGTTAGGAGGCCGGCTAACAAGTCCTGCTGATCAATGGAACCAATAAAGATTTCATCCATTAATGAGCAACATGGTAATTAATGTTATCCATAAACCAATTAGCCTGGGTAGCTAATGTGCTGGTTAGCACAGTGAGTGGTGGAGCCGTGGGTGGGCAAAGTCTGGCTGGTGCACAGGGGACATCACCTTCCCTGTGCAAAGCAGACCCCATCACCTTCCCTGTGCAAAGCAGACCCCATCACCTTCCCTGTGCAGAGCAGACCCCATCACCTTCCCTGTGCAAAGCAGACCCCATCACCTCCCCTGTGCAAAGCAGACCCCATCATCTCCCCTGTGCAGAGCAGACCCCATCACCTTCCCTGTGCAGAGCAGACCCCATCACCTTCCCTGTGCAAAGCAGACCCCCTCACCTCCCCTGTGCAGAGCAGACCCCATCACCTCTCTGGTGCACAGGGGACATCCCCTCTCCAGTGCAGCAGTTCGCTCACTCTGGGCCTCCCAAAGGCAGGGAGCTGGGAGGGTGGGTGGTGGGATAGGTCACATTGCTGGGAAGGGGCATGCTTCTCTAGATTTTCAAGACACTTTCAATTATTTCTTTCACTTTTTGGAACCTTTGTGTATTACACAGGCACCTTTCCCACTCCTTTTATATTTTTAAAGATGCTCAAGTTTCTATAACTTGTGTTCCTTGGTGTAAGGCAGCATTTGGGTTCTTGTTCTGTCCCTGGGGAGCTGCTGGAGCCCCTCGACCCTTCACCAACCCCAGATGCTGCTGTCACAGCTCTGCACTGGGCTTTGCCACACCACCAGTACCAGCAATGATGTCAGCACAGGTAACACAGCGTGTTGGCTGCTGCCTAAATCCACTTGCCAGGGGCTTGCCCCAAGTGGCAGCAGCACTGTGGCATCAGGACTGTCCCTAGGAATCAGGACAGGAGGTGCAGGAGCAGCCCCAGGCCCTGAGCAGCATCAGTCCCACAGACTCCACTGTGGAGTTACCTTGGATATTGTTGGATATTGACCCTGGGAGACCCCTTGTGGATTCCCTAATTGAAAATTAATACCGGATCAATGCCATGGGCAATTTGCATATTGATCATAAACAACTTTGAAGGCACCAAGTGTGTGTTGGATCGATGCTCTCTGGAGCAGGCTGCAGGAGTGTCCCCGTGCCGTGCCTCTGCTCCTGCTGCAGGGGCTGGGGACAGGGACTGGGTGCAGGGATTGGGGACAGGGGCTGGGGACAGGGACTGGGGACAGGGATTGGGTGCAGGGGTTGGGGACAGGGACTGGGGACAGGGACTGCGTGCAGGGATTGGGGACAGGGGCTGGGGACAGGGACTGGGGACAGGGACTGCATGCAGGGGCTGGGTGCAGGGGTGGTTTGTGCCAGCCTGGGGCACAGCATGCAGTTCACAGCCTTTTCCTGGGACTCCCTTTGGATGGGGAAGGAGGGGATGGGCTGTTTGTTTGCTCATTTTAAACCAAATGGCCACAGCCCAGAGGCATCCCAGAGAGCAGGGGATATCACCCTGTCCTGGGCACTGCCCTCCCTGTGCTGCCACGTGGAGCCTGGCACTTCCAATAGAAGGTTCCAAAAGCAGAGGTGCTGTTTTTCTGAGGACACCAGAAGGGAGCTTGGCAGTGATTTTTCCCTGGCATTTTCATCTTACATTTGCTCTGTGAGGGAAGTATTTAGACTCTTCTCTGTCTGCTCAGGATGTTCACCAGTTATTTCAGGATGGTTTTGGGCTGAAGGGAACAAATATTTGATATCAAACTCAAATAAAACCCCAAACACTGAACCTGAAAATGCATAACTCATCCTTGGAAGCTTCTGGCACAGAGGGTTCCTGTGGGCATGGAGATAAAGCATGTCCTGCATTACCTGCCCCTCCACACGTGTGCAGTACAAGGCAGCACCTCAGACCCTGCAGGGGAACCAGCTCTGGTCTGGCCATAGAGCACAGGGAGCAGAGAGAGGGCAGGACTGCAAACCCACATCCCAAAGTTGCACAGATTTTGGGAGCAGGCAGCAGCTGCAGGAAGTCTCTGTGCATCTGATTAGTGCATTACAGGGCTTTCATTGACTTGCCTGTGCTGTGCTGATGAACTGAGGCTGGGGACAAGCGCCTGTAATTGAGAGAAATAAATTCTTATCACAGGCCCCTGCTGGAGTCACCACCTGTGCATGTGCCTTGCTCCAGGTTCCAGGAGTGGATCCAGTCCCCAGAGCACCTGATGTGCCCTTGTTAGTGGGAAGGACTAGCTAGTGCCAGGCTCAGGGGCTGCAGACACCCAGCACCACCCCTGGGTGCTGCAAGGTTCTGTGTGCCCAGGCCCCTGGCATGGCCCACCTGGTGCCACCTCCCTGCTTGGCCACGGGCTGGCAGCTTGAGAGCCATCAGTCCCCTCACGTGTCTCACTGGGAGCTGCTCTGTGCTCTTCCCTTTTTCTTGGGCCTCTGTGTTTCACGTGGGAGCTGGAGCAGCCATTCTCTGTTGTTACCTGGGATCTGATGGCGAGTGGAAGATCTTCCCTGGTGTGTCAGGAGATATGGGCATCACTGGGGAAAGGCCTTTGTGATGCTGCAAAAAAAATAAGAATGAAGGTATAGATTCATTGAAAAGAAGACCCTCTACTGTTTTATATTAAAAGGGAAGAACCGGAAGTGTAGGGTTGGCAGAACTGTGCAGCTCATTGTGGTGCAAGGCTGCAGTGCACAGCTCTGTCCCCATTGCAGTGGGGCTCTGCTGGGTTCCCTGGCTCTCACTGCCCCCATAACCCCCATTGCTGGGTTCCCTGGCTCTCACTGCCCCTGTAACCCCCACTGCTGGGTTCCCTGGCTCTCACTGCCCCTGTAACCCCCATTGCTGAGTTCCCTGGCTCTCACTGCCCCCATAACCCCCATTGCTGGGTCCCCTGGCTCTCACTGCCCCTGTAACCCCCATTGCTGGGTCCCCTGGCTCTCACTGCCCCTGTAACCCCCACTGCTGGGTTCCCTGGCCAGGCTGGCTCCCTGAGTGGTGCAGTGGTGGGAGGTGAGGGGAAAGGCTTCACTTGCCATCCCGTGACCCCCGGGTGCAGCTGAGTGCTGGAGAGCCAGTGCTGGAATTGCAGTCGCTTTCAATTACCCGCAGCCAGGAGAGGTGGAGGAGAAGCAGCTGTTGGCTCCAGGAGGCTGAAGCTGTTGCTGCTGAAAGCTCGTTAGTACAAGGGGAAAAGCAATCACTGACATTTTGCCAGTGCCACTAACCCAAAGCCAGGGAGGAGGAGCAGCCAGGCCAGGCTGTGGCTGTCTGTGCAGGGTGATGTGGGACCCCTGGAGCATGCCCTCAATGCTCTGTGGCTGTGGGATGCTCCCACCCCTCTTCTCTGCAGGTGTTTGTTGTGCATGCAAGAGCTCACCTGTGTTACCTGTTCTGCACCAGCCCAAGTGGTGCTGGCTACCAGAGAGCTCTGAGGGTGCTGCCATGGCAGTGGAGGCTCCATGGGCTGGCAGGACTGGCAGTGGGGCTCTGTCCTCAAGGGGCTGCCTCGCTGCCATGGCCTCCCTTCCTCTGCACTGAAGGGAGACCATGACCATTCACACCAGAAGCTTTGGGACTGCAGCTCTACCAGGCTGTGTTTCCTGCCTGCTGAACCTGCACAGGTCCCTGCTGGCACTGAAGTGTCTGTCCAGCCTGGCTGGAGTTGCCCTGTCCCTCTCAGGGCTCCTGGCATGCTCAAGCCCTAACTCTGCAGTCCCCTGCTGCCCTGCCCTGGGTCAGCCCCACCACTCCCCTCCACTGCCCCTTGTCTGTTGGGAACTTGTGGTACAATGGGCTGCTGGGATATTTCAGTGGTCTCTAAACCAGGGCACTGCAATTACGGCTTTCCTAAGTTTTTAGCTGAGCTTAAAAGAGCTCCAAACATGCTGAGATTGGGAAACAGTTGGGGAGGGGAAGAAAGAGGGTCAGCAAGACATTAATTAGCCTTTCCTTGGAGCAACACCGTGGAAAGGGAGAACAGAGTAGGAGTTGTATATTTAAAAAAAAAACTAAACAGAAAAAGGACATTTTGGTGTTTAATTTAAGTGTGGTTTGTGAAATGATGGGTTAAGGTTGTTGGGAGTTCTCCTGTGCATATTCAGCCCCTAAGGCTAAGCATGAATTAATTATAGCTCATTTTTGTTATAGTTACAGTGTTCTCAAGATGTACCTTGCTGCAAAGTTGCTAAAGTTGGCTATTAACTTCAGCTTGGCATCGGCACTGCTTTTGTTTGTGGATCTCCCTGGTTTTTCTGAAGTGAGCCTGTATCCCCAGTGAGCACAAAGCTCCTCTGCTCTACTGGCACAGCCTGCTGAGGGCCTGCAGTGCTCTTCTCCCAAGGAACAAGTGACAGGATGAGGGGAAACGGCCTCAAGTTGTGCTCGGGGAGGTGTTGCTTGTGTATTGGGAAAATCCCCTCTTGGGAAGGAATGTCCAGCCCTGGCACAGCTACCCAGGGCAGTGGTAGGGTGGCCATCCCTGGCAGGATTTAAAACCCATGTGGATGTGGCACTCAGGGACATGGGGCAGTGGAAGCCTTGACAGTGCTGGAGGAGCAGTGGGACTCGATCTTAGAGGCTTTTCCAACCCTAATGTCTACAAAACCTGCCATTGTGTGCTCCAGTAGTTCCACCATGTGTCTTTAGAGAAGGCCAGGGCTACCTTCCCTCACAGAGTGGGGCTGGGCACCTTTCCTGTGCTCCTGCCTTGTCCCCTCTGCCATCCAGCTCCTCCATCCTCTTCCTCCCACTGTCCTCTTTGTCTCTGGACCCTTGTCCTGCAGGTCTCTGTGCTCTGTCCTCTCCCTGCAGAGCTGGAGATGGGCTCCTTTGTTTTGCTGTTTGATCTGTGTTTGTGTTTTTGCATGCATCTCCTTTCCAGCTGATTCCACTTTGGAGCTAGGTTAAACTGTGCAAAATACTGTTTAAAAGAAAAAGAGAAAGGAACTTGTCAAGATGCATTTGTTAGATCACATTTAAAATGAAACAGAATTGAAGGTAGTTTTTGTCCAAGAAAGGGGAGGCTGAAAAGCCGTCAAGCCGCAGGAGAAAGCCCCTCCTTTGTTGTCCTCCTGACATTGAAGTGTAATTTTTCATGGTTATTTGGACTGGAAAATGGGGGGAAAGGGAGAGATGGGCTTGCGATTATTTCCCATAAATGACAACACAATCACATCACGCTCCACTACAAACATGCTCAAGGAATTTGCCTTTTTTTTATGTTTCATGTGTGAAAATAACAGCAACTTTTCTAGTCCTACTGAAATTAAAGGGGGTAAGTCCCTGTCGGGTTTCACTGCCTTAAAATATAGCCCAGTTGCAAAAAACATGGACAGCCTTGTTCCTAGGGCCTGGGGGAATGGTGATGCTCTCCCAGGGGAGGGGCTCTTGGTTGTGCATGCTCCATCCCTGGGTGTGTTCAAGGCCAGGTTTGATAGGGCTTGAAGGAACCTGGTCTGGTGGAAGGTGTCCCTGCTTCTGTCAGGAGTTTGGAACAAGATGGTCTTGAAGGTCCCTCCCAAGCCAAAACAATTCTGTGCCTCTGATGTCTGTGTCAGCTGAGCACACCACAGTCAGCAGTTTGTGTTTGTCAGTGAAAGCAGCAGAGATGCTCTGGAGTGCAGCTGTCTGGGAAATAAGTGTCACTAAACCAAGGTACCTGTGGTGTTATAGTGTTTTCCTGCAGCCCTTTGTCAGGTGGGACTCACCCACCAGCTTTGCATCCAGGCTGGAGCTCCGTGGCATTCCTCTTGTAACCTTGCTTAGTGCTTTGCACTGCTTGGATCCTGCTCTTCCTTTCAGTAGGAATGAACAAGCTGATGTGGAGTAATCCCGTTAGGAGCTGGCACAGATGGTGTTGCAGCACAAACATGCCCTGGGAGGGGGAGCTGGGGTCAGCCCCCATCTGGGCTCCATCTCTGCTCTGGTGCCACAGCAGAGTGCCCTGGGCCATGGGCATGGTGTGAGGTGGGGCTACCTCCCTGTGCCTCTGGTGGCCCTCCCTGAGTCAGCTGCACCAGGGCCTGCACGGTGACCCTGGCCCGGCTCGGGGGCAGCTGAGGCTCTCAGGATGCAGGAGGGCATCGACCACTGTGGGCCTCCCTCCTCTGCATGAACCCAAACCTCTGTACCAGCCCCTGGGGACTCAGTTTTACACCAGCTGAAAGCAGTTGAGCTGTGGGTCAGGCGGGTGGTGGCCCAGTGCTGGGCACTCATTGCCATTGGGCTGTGCCCGTGGCCACCGTGCCCGTGGCCACTGTGCCCAGCCAGCCCTCAGCCACCCCCGACAGCCGGGGTCAGGCCTGGCCTTCTGTCAGCTTTTTTGGCTACTTATCCTGAAAAAGGGAGCATCAGAGATTCTTTTTGTTCCAAAGGAGAGACCCTGTGTACAATTAAAACTTGTTTCTGGTAAACCTCATTCCAGGAAAGATGAGCTTTTAACAAAAGGCTTTTGACAGCTGCAGGGTATTTCATTTTTTTAATGCCGAATGAAAAATCAATACATTTTTCTAGGTTATACATATTCAGAACAGGCTTGATATTTCCATTATAATGGAAAATGGGTGTCTGCACATCTCGCCTGTCAGAGCTGCACCGCCACATTTTCCAAGCCACTGCTAAATATTTCAAACCTGATTTGATTGTGGTTCATGACAGCTAATGTTTCTCAGCTCTCAAGCCTGCCGGAGGGTGGAGAGGCAGCGCACGCTCTTTGCCATGCCTGCATTTCCACCACCCCAGAAATGCCCTTTATCCCTTTGGATAAGAGATCTGGGTTTGTTAAGGAAAACCTGGCAGGGAGAGGACGAGGTGAGAAATGAGGTCTTGGGCTGTTCAGGCTGCTCTGGATCCCATCAGCATTTGCCAACTTCTCCAGCTCTGGAACTTCCTGGGTGTGGGAAGGGCCAGACCTCGGTGCTGTGACCCTGTGTAACTGCATGTGGCAGTTTGGGTTCATTTTGGTGTGTGGCTGAGTCAGAGGTTCCCTGACCTCTGCAGAAGTCAGATACTTGTGATTTTCCAGGCTCTTCTGCTCTTCTGCCTCTTCCCCCTCCCTGCCCCCCATTTAGTGAATCGTTTAAATTTAAATTAAAAGGAAATACTGCTCTCTAAGATGATTTATTCATGAAGGAAGCAAAGACTCTGCCTAGGATTTTGTGTGGGGCAGGTGGATTGGGATGGAAGAGCAGCTCTTTTGGCTCCAGGGGCTACAATTCCTTGCTCTCAGTGTTGACCTGAGCCCTGCCAGTTGGAAAATTCCTTTTAAAAGTTATTAATAAAGTGCCATGGACTCAGGGATGTAGCTCTGGCATGGGAGCCTGTGCACAGGGTGTGTTGTTTGGATTTCCCAGGGACATGATTCCCCCATACAAACCCTACAGCAGCAGCTCTTGCACCTCTGAAGTGCAAACAGCTTTTGGGGAGGAAGGGTCGGGTGGTGGCAAAGGTCATGGTGGTTTGGAAGTTCCCTGTGTCCTGCTGCCCCCTGCTCGTTCAGCCTCAGGAGCTGGTGCTGGGCTGTTCTGCACTCTGTGCTGCAGTGGGTGCTGTGGCCATTCCTGGGGACAGGGCAGGGCTCTGGCCGTGCAGTGTGACACAGTTTGCAGTGGAACTCTGTGGTGTGCAGTGCATTGAGGGAGGAGCAGACCTTTCCCTGGCAGCTGTGCTCTGGCCTTGTTCTCAGAGAGGGGTGCCTTACAGAAGCACAGGGCATGGCTGGCTGGGTGCTTCCCTCAGGTGTTTGCTTTCCAGGCTTTCCAGACCTGCCCTGCACCCTGGGGCTGCTGCTGTGGCTCAGCAGAGAGCACACACCCCCAGGAGCAGGGCTTTGCTGCTTCTGCTGTCAGTGCTGAGGGCTGCTTGGCAGCAGCTGGGTCACACGGGGCTGTGAGGGCTGGGGCACAGGTCCTGTGGGTCAGAGCCATTGCAGCACACAGAGCCAGCTCAGCTGGGCTGGCTGTCCCCACGGGGCACTGGTGGCTGTGCCACAGCCAGGCTGAGCACGGTGAGCAGAGCAGCCCCAGCCCTGCAGAGAAGTCTTCTGGAAGGGGATCACGAGGCAGGTGCAGTTGGTGCTCTCCCTCCCCGGGGCTCTGTGCCAGGGGCCCTGGCAGCGAGGAGCTGGGCAGGGATGGCACAAGGACCGACCCGAGCTGGTTCAGAGCCTCCCTGGTTGATGTCTTAGACTCTGCTCCCTTCCCATCCTGCCTTAGAAAAATTACTTTCGAGAAAAAAGACAGCTCAGGGTGGAGCAGGGAGGAGGGTTTGCAGCTGGATCTGCTCCCTGCCCTGTGCCTGGCAGAGGGTGTTGAGCCAGGAGCAGTCTGTGTGCTCAAGGGGAGCGTTCCTGGTGCAGGGCTGTGGGTGCTCATTGCCAGAGATGTGGGGGCTCAGTCCAGCCTGGTGGTGCTGGATGGGCACAAGGAGCTGCAGCCCAGCCGTGCTGGGGACATGCCGTTTGTAGCCCTGTTTTTTAATCATTTTCTCCCGTTATTGGTATTCATAGCTCACATTTTTCCGGTTACTGTCAGCCTGGGCTTTCATCCATTTTAAAGAGCTATTTTTTCCCTTGTTGATGATGATGATGGTATAAAGACAGATGGTGTAACTGCTTATGAATGTCCTATTTTATTCCCCTCGAACCAGACAGCACACTGGAAGACACGTATTATTTCCACATGCTCAGGTTAGAGCCCAGACAGCGGCTGAGCCTGGCTTGCCCTTCCTCTTCCTCCCATGCCGATGCTGACACCTCCGGGTCGCAGCTGGGAGTGCTGCTGCACCAGGAGCCCTTTGTTCAGCCAGGCTGGGGCTGGGGGCTCTGGACTGGGGGCTCTGAGCTGGGGCTCTGAGCTGGGGGCTCTGGGCTGGTGCTGGGGGCTCTGGGCTGGGGGCTCTGAGCTGGGGGCTGTGGGAAATGGGGACCATCTCCTCACACTGTCCAGGGGGGCCTTGGAGCACCTGAGCCAGCAGAGAATGGTTAAAAATTATGATTTAAATTAAATATAGAAACCCATTACCAAAGGTTTTTAATAAAACCAGCTAAAATCTACTTCCACAGCAGCTGCCTCAGCTGAAGGGACACCCGTGCCCTGTGTGAAGTGGTTTGAAAGCACCATGGTCGTGGGGCTGGGGTGGGGATGGTTTGTTGTGTTTTTTTTCCCTAGAGTGGAAAAAAGATTGGAATTTTAATTTCTGAAATGTGAACCCGGCCACTGGTTTCACAGCCCTTCTCCCAGCAAACTTGAGCACTGGGCTCTTGTGGCACACTGCCCATCTCACCCCTCCACCAGTGATATGTGTCTTTCTACATGTTGGATGCCTTTGTCAGTGCTGCCACCCATCTCCCCTCTCGCTCCCAATTTAGGCTGTCATATCCTCAAAGGGCACTGCTGAGTATCTGCAAGCTGCTAATACTTATTTTTAATCTGAATTTCTAGGGCTTTGTTAGGAGGAGGATGGGAGTTGGTGCTTGAACCCGTTAGGTAAATCTCAGGATTGCATGGGTTCATGGGGTTTACCATGACCAGGTCTGAAGAGCTTGGGATGGGGATGAGGAGGAAGGATGAGGCTGAAGGTGCTGGAGGCTCTGGTCACTCCCTTATGCTTCTGTAATCCTTGACATGGCTGGGTAGAACTTTATTGTGCAGACAACCATGTCACTGTGCATGACACCTTAGGGGACCTCAGGTGGTAGAAGTAGGCAGGGTTCTTCATTTTGTCTTCATCTCTCAGTTCTTTACAGTTTCTGTCTTGACCAATAAGCAGATGTGTGGGAGAGCACTGGGTGGTGCTGATACCTGCCACCCAACACTGGTGCACAGCCTTAGCTCTTGCTGTTACTCATTGGCAGCTACCTGTTCTTGTGTTCTGCCTTCCATGTCTGTGTCACACTTTGTGCTTTTCTTGTTTCAGAAGAACCCAGTGAAGATGTGGAAGGGCCCAGTGAAACAGCAGGTGATGCTGAGGAGCCTGCCAAGGAGCAAGAGAGTGGAGGGGACAAGGACCAGAGTAAATGGACAGGTATGATTCTGTGATGTACAGGTGGTGTTTGGTCCCTCATTTTCTTTAAATCCAGAAAAGAGAGGTGGAAAAATCAGTGGTCCACAAAGCCCTTTTTAGCTGACCACAACGTGGCAGTGTCAGCGTGACAGAAGTGTCATCTCTGTGAAGGCTTTGGGTGTAGCTTCTTGGCACAGTCCATAGTTTGAGCTGTGGTGGCTCTAAGCCCCAGGCTGGCCCTGGCCCATGGGTGCTCTGGGACTGCACCTGGGCAGTGAGGATCCACAGCTGGGACAGGAGGGAGAAGGGGACGGCCCCTGCTGCCAGCAGCCAGCCTCAGGTTGGGTTAAACATATCATTTGATGATTCTGTGACTGTCCCACTCTGGACAGGGCCATCCACCTTCCACCCTCATCTGGCCCTTGCTGACCACTTCAGCCTGGGTCCAGAGCTCGAGGTGCTGAAGGTGGCACTCATTTTTCTTGGCCCAGGACACAGCAGTTGTGGCTCCAGGTCCCATTTGGTGGCAGGCTCAGCGTTGGTCCGTGCCATGCCTCAGTCTGCACAGAGACTTTTCCTGCAGGCACAGAGACCTTTCTTCTCCTGCTGCCTTTGTGGTTGCCTCGTGGTGAGCCCCAGACAAAGATCCTCTGTCTTACCTTGTCTTCCCAAAATGGAATGTGGTATTTCACCTGGACAGTTACAATCTCAGCCCATCTCAGTCTCAGTCAATGGAAGATGTGTCCTAACTGGTGAGGAGAGCAAGCTGGGCCCTGTGGGCTGTTGAATTTGTGCTCTCAGTGTGGGCTGCACTGCTGAGGTTGCTCTGTGTGTTCCTTCCCATCTCACAGACTTACTCTTAACCCAGAAATGCAGTTTGGTTTGGCTGTAGGTGGTTTGTCTCAGTTCATTGTGTGGGATTGTGTGATCTTAAGCACAACCACTTTGTGAAGTGTCACAGAGATGTAAGTATTGTTTATTGATTAAATATCTTCAGGGGTAAATAGGGCTCTTTACCCAAACCTGAAGAACTTAAAAAGGCTGATCTGTGTGCAAAGATCATGTCTCAAAATATGTAAGGAGAAATTAGGAGCCTACTTTTAAAACCCTTTTCTGTCTCTAAATCTGTGAAACTCCCAATCTGGAATCTGAATCTGGTTTAATTTCTTCACCTTGCCAGTGAAATTTCTAACCCAGTGTTTGTGAGCCAAGGAGCAGATCAGAGATGGAAGAGCTCCATGGGGTCTGCAAAGGGAGCTGTGTGTGGAGAGCACACACACAGAGCATGGGTGTGTGGGCCCATGGAGTGTGGGACCAGCCTTGTGCCAGCCAAGATGTGTGTGATGTGCTAGCACTGAGCTCAGGCTGCTTCCAAACATGTAACAGCACCACCCTGAACTTCAAATTTAGAGCAAGATAATGTTCCCAATTGTTGCTGTCCAGCCGGTGTGCAGAGCAGGCACCACACCTTGATCTTGTTTCTGCTCTTGTCCCTCGAGGAACATGGCTGTGGTGACAGCTCCTCCTGGACCTCAGGCATGAGAGGGAATAGAAGCTGGGTCAGGTTATACCTGGCAGCCCCAGGAGAGAAGTGTGCAGGGACAGGAAAACCCGATACAAGCAGAGCCAGGAGCGGGGGGGGAGCTGGCAGTACAGGGAAAGCTCTCCTTGGAGGAGGAGGAGGCTGCTGGCACAGAGCAGGGGGAAGGCTGTGACCACAGTGTCATAAACTAAAGAACAGGAAGCCTTTCTGGCATTTGCCCTCACTGGGGAGAGCAGCACAGCCCTGGGCACAGGGAATGGGCTGCAGAGCTGTGGGTGATGCTGAGCCTTGTCCCTGACCTGCTGTTGCTGTACCTGGGTGTTGGGACAGTGCCTGGAGCATTTCAAACCTGCCAGCTGCTCTCTCTTGTGCTGTGCAGAGGAGAGGGGACAGGCACAGGGCTTGTCCCTGGCCCAAGGAGAGGCTGGGGAACTGCACACCTGCCATCCCTGCCCCAGATTTTCCGGGAATTGACCGAACAACTGTTTGTAAGTGCTGATGGGAAGATAATGAGATGAGGAACAGTCAACACAGATTTGTCAAGAACAAATCATGTCAACACGACCCAATTTCCCTTCATGTGAAGAAGGTCCTGTTTGGAGTCAGTGTCTCCTTGGGAAGGCTTTCACTGCCACTTTCCAGGACAGGCTGAAGTAAGCACAGACAGGGGTGTAGGTGACAATATTGTACCGTTGGTGGGTTTCATTAGGGCTGGAAGGTTCTCCAGTACTGAACTGGAGTGTTGGGGAGGCTGGGCAGCAATTTTAGAAAGCCCAAACAGCAGGAACAACCCAGAACAGAGCAACATCAGTCAGGAAGAGAAAATGGAATGAACAGGTTTATTTGTCCCAAAAGAGGACTAAAGAGGAGGACAAGATAAGCCTTGTGCATGAAATGCTTCTGAAAGAAATTATTTGTTCTTCATGTTGAGGATACAGACAACAAGACACAAAAGGCTTAAATTGGAGGGAGAAAAAAAAGTCCTCCTGTACAGCCTGTGGCTTAAGGCCTGGAGTGGGTGTTCTGGGAAGGTTCCTCAGAGGTCTTCCCAGAAGATTAGAGGAGCTGCCATCAGGAATAAGGCAGGCTCAGTCTGTCCTGCTTGGGATGGACTGGCTGACCTTCGGAGCAGCCTCTGAGCCAGGTGACTCTGAAGATGGGGATGGGGGCAGGAGAGGTGTGGGCTGAAAGCCACATGTGGAAGGGGAGGGGGCCAGAGCTTTTTGCTGCTCACCACCTCAATTTGATCATTATGTTCCTCAGAGTTCACTCCCCTTTGTGCTTTGGTTTCCTCATTGCACACAGGGGATTTATTTCTTCCACTTTCTTAAAGGTTTGCAAGATCTGTAACAAGACACGGAATTCCTTTGCCCATCTCCTGCCCCAGCCCAGGGGTGAGGGTCTGCACTCACACCGAGGGTCTGTGGGTACAGTCCAGGTGCAACCTGTGCTGGGGTTAGTGCCAGCATCAAGGGGAAAACCCCTGTTTTCATTATAAACTTGTCAAAATGTCTCAACTGCAAAATAAAGTCATTGATTCATTCTTTGTATTTATTTTAAAATGCAATAATATGAAGCAGAAACATTTTTAGGTGGTACTTCTCAATTGAATATACGTGCAGAAAATTCCATCCCATATAAAGGACGCATTGGATCTCGATTTTTACAGACATCTCTGTGGTTTCTGGAAGGTTCTGGAAGATGGTAGTGTGCCTCCACACTGGAGCAGGGAGATGCTGTGTGCCTGATGACTCAGTGTTAGACATTATCTCGTTTTGGCTGATGTGAGATTCACCACAAGCAAACCAGCAAGGGGGAAAGGAATGGTGGCTGATCCCAACTCCATTTGTAAGGCAGGATGTAGATGATGGATACTGAGCTGGAGCCCTGCTCGTTGCAGTACAAGGCCTCTCAGATTTGGGGTGGTGCTGGTTCATGTCCCTGATGGAGAAGCCCATCACCAGCAGTGACCCAGCTACCAGAGGCTTCCTTAATGCACTGAGAAGATCAGGGGTTTTTCCACAAAAACAAGAAACAAAGTCTACTTAGAATATAGATTGAAATGAAATCTTTCTGGAGGACTGGCCTGAAGGGCTTTTATTTTTGTTNTGATGCTCACCTAACAGAGCAATTAGTGCAATGGACCGTCCCTGATTCGAATCCGTGGTAGATTGCTATTAAAGGAAGTATTAATGGGCTGCTGAGAGCTGGGAAATTGTTGCAGAAAAGTGTGTTTATGGAATATGGTGCTGGCAGGCATGATTTCAATTGGATTTGACATGTTTAACATAAATGTATACTGCACAGCTCCTGCAGTTTATGAATAATTCCTACAGGCCGACTGCCTTTCTAATTACTGAAATTGAAAAAAACAGGTCAGGCACATCCTGACGGAAATCTATTCCTGCTCCTCCCCCCGGCTGCTTTTTGCTGCTTTTTTTTAATATCTGGCGTTTGTGGAGCACTTAATGGCCGGGATGTTCTGGGGGCCTGAGAGCTGGGAGGAAGGGGACGAGGGGCACGATGGAGCACTCAGCCCTGGTGCCTGAGCCAGGGAGACCTGCAGAGGGGATGGGAGGCTGCCTGTAACTGTGCTTTTCCAAGGATATGTGAAGCACAAAGGGCTCCTGGGTGGCAGCTCCAGCCCAGAAACGCGGCTGGGCTGGGTGGCTCCAGGCACGCTGGGCTCTGGCAGCACTGCAGGTGCTGCAGGACAGGTCTGTGGTGTCAAGCAAAGCCCCAGCTCCAGGAGCCCCTGGTGCTGCTTGGCATCTCACAGAGGCATTTTGGTGTTTTGTGTTCATATGGAGCAAGGCAGGGAAGTCTGGAGCTTCTGGATATGAATATTTAATAGTAATTCAGCTGTGGGTACTCGCTGCAGGTGGGAAGGTATGACACAGCATTACAAAAACAAATTATTCAGCCGTTTTCAGGGCTTTGAAGCAGCAGGGAGGACGGGTGCAGAGTGCACTGAGCGTGGGGCATTTACCTGTCAGTTGAGTTAGTGTCAAATGCAGAGCTGGGAAATGCTGCAGAGCAACAGGTGAGCACAGGCCTGATGGTGTGGCTACAGCAGCTGATTGGAATGGAAGTTCCTTCAGGGAATGGGCAATTAAACAGTGTTTGGAGAGGAGATGTTGGCTGTATGTCACTGAGGAGGTGGCAGCAGTGGGTGCCCCGTGCCCTTCCCTGGCAGTCCAGCTGGGCTCTGGCCATTCCTGCATCATGGCAGTTCCTGGAGAAGGGATGGAACAGCTCAACTAGCCCTGGATTTCAGGATACACACCTTTCAGGTGCTGTAAGGGCACAGGGGCAGAGGCCTTGGGCATTGATGGCAGGGCTGTGTGGCACAGTAGCAGCTCCCACTGCCACTACCAGGTGGTGCTGAGTGATGGCTCTGAGAACACACTGAGGTGATTTGAGGAAGGAGGCACCACCAAATACAGAATGTTGTTTTCCATCAGGCAGTGAAAGCACAGGTCCCTGGTCTCTCTGAGAACTTTTCCAGGCTAGCTGCTGGACTTGATGGCAAGGAATTTTTTGGAGGCTGGTGGTGTTTAAATCAATGGCAATAGCAGAAACCCCACTGTAAATTTCTAGGGCAAGTGGCAAGCTGGTTTACGGAATGCAGGGAGATGAGAACCTCTGGCTTACGGAAAGCAGCATGAATTAATAATCATTTAATTGGCTTTTCCATTATGTTGCTTGGTTGGGAGATGGAAGTTTAGATGAAGGGGCTGTCAGTGATACTTTAGCTAAAAGAATCTGATGAGTAGGAGATGGGTGGTGACTTCCTTCCCACCAGGATGGAGAGCAGCATCTTAAGGCATCCATGCTGGCTTTGCCTCTGGAACCAGCAAAGGAAAGGCCCCCACTTGCAAGGAAGTGCCCGTCTCACCTCTGGAATGTACCCAGGGAGGATCTCTCCTCCTCTGAAGAGCAGAAGCTGCTGAGAAGAGAGAGAAGATTGGTAGATCTCCAGAAGTGCTGTGGCAGCCCCGCCCCATCCCATTTGGCTTTTGGGGGACATTTGTTGAGAAACTCAGGTCTCCCTCTAAGTCACTGAATCTGAACTAAATCCATTTAAAGAGTCAAAGTAATAACAATACTATCTGATATGTAGGCATACATGATACTTTAAAGCAAATTCCTTTTTCTACCCTGCAAGTCCTGGAGCTGGAAGCAAGGTGCTGGCCATGGCCATGGCACAGGTGCTGTCTCCATGTGCTCCAGTGTCACTCAGCCCTTCAAGGCCCTGGCCTTCTGGACATTTTGAGCTCAGAACACTCTGTCCTGTCCTCTCTGCACAGACTGAAGGTCCCAGGCTATGCTAAGAGCTCTGCAGGCAGACACCAAGCTGTCCTCATTTCTCCTGGTAGCAGAGAGTTCTTAATTCCTCTGATCATCTGTGATGTGGACTGAATGTGTCATTTTGTGCATCTGACTGTTTATCAACAGTAAACTTCAGTCCTGGTGTTAGAATTCCCAGCTGAGCTGTCAACTCAAAAACTAATACTTAGAATAAATATCCTATGTGCAACAAATCAGTTATTCTTGGGTCTGGACAATCATCAATAATTCTAGTTTTGAAGGATTAAGGTTATGGGGTTGGATCAAGTGTTTTAATGAAATCGGACACTTAGGAGATGGTACATTTTAATTACCTGTTACTAATTCTAAGCAGGCTGCTTCACAGTAGAAAGGAGATGAGAAAATACTCTGTTGTGACTCCTAAGGCTGGAGCTGGTGTTCAGCAGCCTGATGTTGGGCTGAATTCAGTCACTGCTTCCAAAAACACTCCTCTGGTGAGCAGCTGGCAGTGGTCAGTGCCCAGTGCAGGGACACAGTGGGGACCACACAGGAGCCACAGTCACCACCTGGAGAGGTCTAAAGGGACCTGAAGCCATGGCTGTCACTGTCATCCCCACCCAGTGCAGGTCTGGAGCAGGGCTCACTCACATGGCTGTGCCAGACCACCCTGGCACACCTGGGGTCTCCAGCTGCTCATCCCAACACCCAAGAGCCTGATCAGGGCTGGCATGTCAGTGCCCAGGGTCACACTGAGCACTGGGCAGTGTCAGCAGCCATCAGGCTCCTGACAAGGGCCACTCACATCACACAGGGCTTGGGCAGGGTGGTCCTTCACCCACCACAGTGCTGGCTCTTGGTGGTCTCTCCTCCCCAAACCCTCTGGGAGGGACTGTGTTCCTCAGTGGAGGAGCAGCAGAGTGGTGCTGTGTTCCTGATGCTCCAAGCATATTTGTTACAGGAAGCAAGGAAGGTCAGCTCTGGCTCTGCAGGCATCTTTAAGCAGTTTCCAGTTCTGAACTGGGAGAGTCTGGGTTCAGGCCATGAGCTGAGTGGAGCAGCCTGTCATTCTGTGAGGGCAGAGCAGGATCTGTGCTGGTGTCCATCAGTCAGCACTGACACTGCAAACTCATTCTAGCACTGGTTTGAATGTTTCTGTGGAGTTGGCAGCACAGCAGAGTCCTGGGGTTTGGGTTTCAGGTGCAGCCAGGACTGTACATGCACACGTGGAGGCTGCTGCCCAGCCAGGCATGCAGCACCAGGCATGCAGCACCAGGCATGCAGCCAGCAGTGCTGGGGGAACAACATCACTTCCAAGCCCATTCAGTATGGACAAGCCTGCCAGGAGAAATTCAGGGGTCCCAGATCAAATCCTCTTAATTCCTGCCTCCCTCTGGCAGTACCATTACCTCTTTGTTATATTTGTTTTCCCTCTCCCAGAACTCGCTTTGCCTCTCTTCAGCTGAACACAGAGATGGGCACTGGCAGGGAAGGTAGTTAGAAATGGAAATTGTGTTCTCCACTGTGGTGTGGTATGTTTGGAAATACAGCTTGTGCCAGTGCACGGAAGGGGGGAGTTTGCTGGAGTCTGACTCTTGATGGTATCATCTGAAACAAGGAGCAGACACCAGCGGGTTCACAAGTTGAGTAGGAGACAGGGGGAAGAGTATGGGGGACTGGCCTGAGAATGCTACAGCGCCTTGTTAATCGGCAGCTGATCCATCATATTAAATATCCAGCTGTCAGATATTACCTTTCAAGTGAAAATGAATAACTCCCATTAAGGGCGAAATGGGTTTGAAGTCGATTCGAGACAGATTAAAGTACCGTTATGAATGTGTGTTCAGGGAGGAGGAGATGGGGGCTGTGTATAATATACTTGTCCTTACAGTTTTTAAATAATACATGTCCCACAAATTTATGTACTGAAGGGTTCAGGGGAGGAGAAAGGTCAGGGATGTGCTTCTCCTAGTGCCACAACTCGTGGAGTGTTTTGCTGTTGACTTTAGGGCTCATTTGCATTTTTGTGTTTGGCTGGAATAAAATGGCCTTTTCTTGGCTTACCACAGTGGGAGTGTTTGGGTGCCCTTGGTCCAGTTGTGCCAAAATTGGGATTTTGGCAGGACCATGTGCTGGGAAGCACCAGATATGAGCGTTCCTCTGGAGGCATGGGCTGAGCTGGCCAGAGCCATCCCAGCAGCACCACTGCTGCCAGCATGGGTGCCATCAGCTGGGTGACAGCCACAGCCACCAGCCCTCTCCAGGGCAAATCATTTCAGTGTCTGTGTGTACTATGTCCTGGCTCAGCCAGGGTATGAGTTCTACCTTATCAAGGCCAGCTGCTCCTGGAGGTGACACATGGGCCTACATCACCTGGCCAAGCATTTGTGTGTCCAATGCAGCCACAGAGTCTCCTGCATCTGCAGGTTGTAAGCATCCCCCAGAAACAGCTGAGGTCTCTCTGCTGCTGGCCACCAGTGATGCAGTTCCCTTGCTGTGGGAGATCAGCAAGGAGGGACAGGTTTTGGCCAGGTGTGCAGGGCGTAGGTCAGTCCTCAGATTCATCCTCCTCCAAGTCCTTGGGGTGTGTGTCAAGCAGTAAATGGCAGCCCTGTCATTGTCCAGCCCAGGCCTCTTTGGGGTGTCCTGATGTTAATTGCTTTCTGTTGCAGCCCCAGCCAGCCAGCCAGAGAAGGAGCTGACAGAGCCCCCAGCATCCTCCAAGAGGATATCATTTCCCAGCAGCTCTGAGTCGCCTCTCTCCTTTAAGTGGTCAAAAACTTCAGAGGAGACCAAATCAGAGCAGGTAAGGCTGAAGAACCTGTCTCTCTGTGCAGGTAATGTGCTTCCAATGTGCCAAAAGCAAAGAATAAAATGGGAGAAAGAGGACAAGGGGCAGTAGCTGGTGGTAGAAGGCATCAAATTATTGAAGCCTGGCTGTAAGAGGAAGGTAGCACCTGAAGAGCTGTGTGATTCATTGGTGTGTTCCACAGATGTACCAGTGTCCATACTGCAAGTACAGCAACACAGACGTGAACCGGCTGCGGGTGCACGCCATGACCCAGCACTCGGTGCAGCCCATGCTGCGCTGCCCCCTCTGCCAGGACATGCTCAACAACAAGATCCACCTGCAGCTGCACCTCACCCACCTGCACAGCGTCTCACCCGACTGCGTCGAGAAACTCATCATGACGGTAAGTGGCTGTGCAGGTGAACATGGCTGCTGCTGTCCTGGCATGGCTGCTGCTGTCCTGGCATGGCCACTGCCATCCCAGAATGTCCACTGCCATCCTGGCATGGCAGCTGCTGTCCTGGCATGGCCACTGCCATCCCAGAATGTCCACTGCTGTCCTGGCATGGCAGCTGCTGTCCTGGCATGGCCACTGCCATCCTGGCATGGCAGCTGCTGTCCTGGCATGGCCACTGCCGTCCTGGCATGGCCACTGCCATCCCAGAATGTCCACTGCTGTCCTGGCATGGCTGCTGCTGTCCTGGCATGGCCACTGCCATCCCAGAATGTCCACTGCCGTCCTGGCATGGCAGCTGCTGTCCTGGCATGGCCACTGCCGTCCTGGCATGGCAGCTGCTGTCCTGGCATGGCCACTGCCGTCCTGGCATGGCCACTGCCATCCCAGAATGTCCACTGCTGTCCTGGCATGGCTGCTGCTGTCCTGGCATGGCCACTGCTGTCCTGGCATGGCCACTGCTGTCCTGGCATGGCCACTGCTGTCCTGGCATGGCCACTGCTGTCCTGGCATGGCCACTGCTGTCCTGGCATGGCCACTGCTGTCCTGGAATGGCCACTGCCATGCCAGCATGGCCACTGCTGTCCTGGCGTGTCCACTGCTGTCCTGGAATGGCCACTGCCATGCCAGCATGGCCACTGCTGTCCTGGCATGGCCACTGCTGTCCTGGCATGTCCACTGCCATCCCCACAGAGTTGCTCTGGTGTCAGCTCCTTCACCTGACAGAGCTCTGCTGTCAAGGTTTGCTGCATCCTGGTATGTTGTGTCCTTGCCTGAGCCCTGTGAAGCTCAACTCTTGAGTGACTTCCGTGTGAAATCAGGATAAATACAATTTCCTTGACCTGATGAGGTTAGTGCACGGGATGGCAGCTTGTGCAAAAGCTTCTGGAAGATGCAGCAGCTGATGGGATACATTGTCCCTGTTGTTTTTTTGGTATAGTATTTGATGCAAGGTTGTGTCTACATTTAAGAACTTGTCATCAAGTGTATAAAATAAGTGTTTCTTTTGATTCCTGCCAGTTCCTTCTCTTTGTGTTTTTTTTCTTGCACCCTGTTTCTGCTTGTTTTCTCCCTTCTTTGCTGGTTCTTGGCACAGGGGGGTGAGTAACAAGGTGTTTGTTGTAGCACTGATGTTCTTCACCAGCTCCCTCATGTGACATCTGAGCAAGAATGTGCAGCATGGCCCAGCTGTTCCCTTAACAGTTTTCTTGTCTTCTCTTTTTGTCACTCCTCCCCTCTACAACTCCCTGACAGAAGGTTGGAGCCAGGTGGGGTAGGTCTCTCATGTAGCAAGTGACAGGATGAGAGGACTGGCTGCAAGCTGCACCAGGAGAGGTTTAGATTGGATATTAGGGGAAAATTAGGGTTGGAAAGCCCTGGCACAGGCTGCCTACGGAAGCTGTGGAGTCGCCATCCTTGGAGGTGTTCAAAAATCATGTGGATGTGACATTTGAGGACACAGTTTAACGTGGTGGTGGTGGTGTTGAGTTGATGGCTGGATTTGGAAGACTAAGGGTCTTTTCCAGCTTTAATGATTCTGTGATTCCTTTTGTGACGCCTTCTCACAGACAGGAGTCACAGAGTCACAGAATCATGAGTAGTCTTGGGAAGGAGCACTGGAGCTGCTCCAGTCCAACCTCCCTGCTCAACCAGGCTCCCTTGTTGCTCAGGGTTGTGTCCAGACAGCATTTGCGTATCTCCAGGAAAGGAGATTCTCTCTGGGCAGCCTGTTGCAGTTCCCACCCCTAAGTGCCTTTATGCTCTTACCTTCCTTGTTTGCGTTGCTAGCTACCTGTCCCCTCAGAGCTTCCAGGATGGAGCTGTGCCCTGCCTGTGTCCCTGTGTCACAGAGCTGTCCCATCCCACAGACCACGGCCTCTGTGACCTGTGTCCATTGCCTTGGTGCTGCTCAAGTGTGTAAATACCTGCAGAGGGTTTGAACAGCCCTTATTCACCATGGCAGGTGTTTTGGCTTTCTAAGAGCAGCGAGCAGAAGCCAAGCCCCTTCCCAGGCCAGCAGGTGTAACCAGTTTGTTCATCATGCTGGTGTGGAGGGGTTTGTTTTGGGACAAGCAGGGTGCCTGGGCAGGATGTGTGGTCTGGAGCAGGACTTTGGGCTGCTCTGTCCTCAGGCACATCTGTGTCCTCCAGGATATGGGGGAATGGGAGGAGCCCCTCGTCAGGGAGCTCAGGACAGTCTGCAGAGCAGGTCTAGCACAGTCCTTAGGTGAGCCCACCTGCTGTGCAAGAGTAGGGCTGCGGGGCTCTGCAGGACCAGCAGAGACTGGCCCAGCCATGATGCTCATCCTCAGGTGTGCTCCTGGTTTCCCCGCCTTTCCCCCCGCTGGCACCCAGAGGTGGCAGTTGCCTCTCCTCCAGGTCTCACAGCACAGGGTGAAGAGGGTGGGTTTTTTGTATTCTATGGCAATATTTTGAGCCATCGATGTGGTTTGCACAGAACACGGCAGCATGGCGGGGCCCTGATTTTGCTCATTGTCATGGAGCTCCGTGTGGGTCTGACGTGTGTGTCAAGTGTGAGCCCTGTGACTGGGAGCCAGGTTCTCCTCTCCTCTCCTCTCCNGTGCCGTGTCTGTGGCTGGCTCTGGAGGAGGCTCCAGTTAATAACACCTTATCAGAGCCGTGCAGGAACCTGCAGTGTCTAATATGTCTGTTGCCACGGTAACGGCTCCTGCTCGGCTCAGCATCTCGGAGCTGCCTGGTGCTGCTCCCTCCTGTCACAGCGGCACAGCCGGGCTGGGCTGGCTGTCCCACGGGACCCCGTGTCCTCACGGCCCCAGCGCAGGGACAGGAGCTGCCAGGGGAATGGAGCACATGGGCAGGGACAGAGGCTGGGGCTCACGCTGACCCCATCACCTGCAGCTTCCCCTGCTGGGTGAAGGTGGCCAAGTTCTGTGTCTGAGCGGGGCCAGGCACCTTTCCCAGCACAGCCTCTGCTGGGCACTGGTGAGGGTGAAGTGCAAATCTTGGCAAGACTGCTGGGCTGGAGCTGGGAGAGAGGATGGGAGCAAGGACAGCTTCCCAGGAGTCTCTGGGAGCGGGAGCTCTCCCTCCTCCCGCAGCCAGCCTCATCCTTGTGCACATTTCTGTCTCGTCATCTCTGCTGTCAGCGTTCTCTTCCTCAGTTTAGGACATCTTCCGAGTGCTCCAGTCATCTTCCCATCTTTTTCTTTTCTCCCTTGCTCCAGGAGTCATTCCTACCCATACCTACCATCTCACTTCCCCCTCCTGCTATCTTTACATTTTTACCCTCTTTTCCATTGTCTTTTCTTATTGCTCTCTCCCTTCTGCTGTCACTCAATTTTTCTCTCTCCCTCCTTTTCGCCCCCTCCCTCTCCCCCCTTTCCCTCTCACTCTGTGTCTCATTCTCCATCTCGGATGAAGGTAATGAAAATAATCGGGCTTCATTAATTCTGAGCCCTGTGAGATGATAGCCATTTGGAGCCATGTTTGCCAATTAGATGGTCTAAATTAGAAGTGACCTTGGTATACTGCCATCACTTTGCCTCTCGGAGTCTAATGAAGCTTTTCACTCCAGCACCCTCTCTCTCTCTCTTTGTAATGGAAATTACCTCCTTTGTCTGGTGGGGAACCTTCCCTCCCGTCTGTAATTCCCCTGGTTTCATAGACATGGGGACAGTGATGTATCTCCTCAGACCTCTTCTAGAGGTTTTCTTTTCAGAGCCACATGATTTCAGCATTTTGGGGTATATTCAGGGGAGCCATCCCCTCGTTTGGTGTCCATGGACAGCCAGCACAGGCAGGTGCAGTGTGATAGGAGCTGGCTGCTCACACCAGCCAGGAGTCATTTTTTGACATGTCAGCAATATGCAGGTGTTATGGGCTCTGAGCCTTCAGCCCTGCACACAAGCACCTCTGCAGCTGGTTGTTAAAAACCCAGTGGTGGCCGGAGCTGTGCGTGTCACTGCTGGAAGTTGTCACCAGTGAGGAGGGGGCCCACTGACTGTTGTGCAGAGGGGTGACAGGTTTGTAGGTGTCAGGGTGTGGTGGGGCAGGGAGACAGGAGACCTAGCCTGTCAACCCTCAGGTGCCCAGGGCCACTGTGTCCATAGAAATGGCCACCAAAGTGGGGTGGACCTGCCTCTCCATGGATCTCATCATCATAAAGACGTTTTATCTGCTGAAGGGGTCTGAATTTCACCCAAAAGCTGGGGTTCTTGGAAGCAGAGAGGTTTGTCCAGCAACTTCCCATCCTCTAAGGACCTTCTGTGTGGTAACAAGAGGAGAACTTAGAGGGACCTTGGCCGTGGGAGCTGCAGGGGATGGTGCTCAGGCTGTGCACAGGGGTGGATCCAGGGTGACTGAGACAGAGGTGCCTGCAGCAGTGAGCTCTGCTGGTGACGTGTGGGCCAGGAGATGGTGGCTGCAGCCACACAGGGGTAGGGTTTGGTGTTGAACAGAAAAGAACAGGTGTGAACAGGAGAAGGGAAGGGAGGAGACAAAGCACATCAGTTGAACTCTCAGCTGGAAGGTTGTGTTTAGCAGTGGCTCACACTGACTGACGTGTTGCTGTTGTAAAACAGTGTTGGAGCCATTGAAATGGGTAGACAGGAATCGAGGAGGGGGAGGGGTTGCCAAGCTGAGGGGATGCCAGGGTGACACACCAGGTACTGCCTGTGCAGGTGAGAGGGAGGTGGAGAGCGTTTGACAGCTGTGTGCACTAACACGAGCTGTGCTCCAGATAAACACACTCCTTTCCATCACCAGAGCAGTTCATGCCATGAAATACATCTGCAGTACAAAATGCTGTGTTGCAGACCTGCCAAGGGGCCGTGGGCCACTGAACCTTCCTGCCCCCTCATGCCCCCTCTCTGGGTTTATACGAGAAGCAGCCTCAGCATGCGAGTAGAATTCTGTGGGTCCAGAGAAATGAGATGTCTTTGGATGCTTTTGCAGTGTGAAAGGACAAACGGTTCAAAAAAGGCAGTCTGGAATTCCCTGTCAGTGCAAAGTGATTTGGGATGTGCAGCCCATTTGCACTCGTGTCTTTGCCACCTGCTTGGGGCTGGTCCATGGGGATGAAAGGATGGAGGATCCAGCCCTGGATCCTGGTGTAAGAAAGGGACAGGAGAATCCTGGATAGAGCCAGAAGACTAGAGTGGGTCCAGTTGCTGACCAGTGCCTTCTTTCCAGTGGTTTGCTCCCCAAGGCCAGCCCGTGGCTGCACCGCCACGGTTTCCACATCCATACCCAGAATTTCTAGTTTCCTGCACTTTCTTCCAAGCTTTTTTTTCTGTTTGCCTTTGGGAATTTTATGCCTGTAGCAATTTAATGTACCACAGCCTTATTTTTTTCCTTCCTTTTTTCTTTTTTCCTTATTTTTCCCTCTGTGGTGGAGGGAGGATGGAAGGAAGGGAAGGAATGGTGGCTGTGGAGATGCAGGTAGATAAAGGTAATTACTTAAACACATATAGGGCAGGACTTACAGGTTTGGAGCCCCAGATTAAGATGCAGAGGAGCATGTGAGGTTGATGATTATATTTCGGGGAGAGTTAATTGACGGAAGGTGAAGGCAGACAAAGAACCGCTGCTTACTGCCTTCTTGAATCCCAATCAGGAATTATGATTAAAGACGCGGCGAGACAACAGAGGCCTGATGAATTGGTGTCTTTTTTTTTTCTTTTTTGCCGTCATTCACACTTGATTGACTTCAACCTTTCAAGTGCAAAAGTCTCTCTTTTCCATTATTATTCATAGCCATCTGAGTTTTTCTAATTAAAGTGTATGAAAACAATTACTGATCCGTCGTACTGAGCGTGGTGCTGGGGACGGCAGCCGTACTGTAACGCCTCTGAAAAGCCACAGCTCTATAATGATGTGCAGCTGAGGTGTTAGATAATTTTATTCTTTTTCTACTCTGTTGGGGTTTTTTTTAATTTCTCATGATTTATTTTTCATAATTCCTAAAGATGCTAGGAAAGCAGGCTCTTCCTGCTGCTAGAGCTGAGAGGGATGGTTTCTTCCTGCCTCCCCTTCTCTGCATCCATGCTCATCCCCCTCCTCTGAGCCAGCTACTGGAAATTACTCTGTGACCTTTCACGTCTACCAGCCAACCACCCACAGCCATCAGCTGCTTCTGTTCAGAGTAGAAGGTGGAATGAGTTTAGTGTGCTCAGCTGCTCACCAGGATGTGTCAGCTGCCTTCTCTGCTGTTCTGTGCTGCTCCATGGCACCTGGCACTGCCCTGCCATGGCTGGCCCAGGAAGGGGAGGCAGCTCTGTGTCCCTCACAGGTCATGGCTCTGCAGCCACTTCTGTGCCACCCTTTCATCCTGAGACTTTCCATGAGCTTCAGCTTCACCACAGGTGTGCTCCTATCTCCTGCAGTTCTCTGAGAGCCCCGTGGTCCTTGGCTGTGCAGAAAGCTGGGTACAGGGCGTGCAGCTGCCATGCACATTCTCCCTCTCCTGAAATCCAGGGTTCAGATGTCCTCTCCATATCCAGCAGAAGGATGGAGACACTTGGATTGCCTTATACCTGAGTGGGCGTGTTCAGGTGTGCCTCACCTTGCCAGCAGTGGGAGGCTGGGCTAGGAGCACCTGGTGAAAGGGGAATGCTCCCTGGGTGTCAGCAGGGTGGTGTGGGCAGCTGCTCAAGGCCATAGAGGAGTCTTTGCTTGCCACAGGCATTGACCAGCATGGGAAGCCTGTGCTGGAGAGCACAGGGATGGTGACAGTGACGTGGCTCTGTCTGTCCCAGAGCTGTGAGGCAGCATTCCAGCAGTGTGAGACATTGTCTCCAGAAAATCAGAAGGACATTCATTGTCCTGCATCTGATGCCAGCCATGTGCAGGCTGCTGGTGAGATGGTTTGTGACCAGGTATATCCAAGGAAACAGTTTTCCAGAGCAGCATGAGTGTGCACATTTGGCTCTCCCAGAGAGCCTCTCAAGCTGAGCCATTCAGATTTTCCAGCTCTGTAAAAGCAATGGTGTCCCAGCACTGCACTGGTTTTGATGTTGCAGGATCTAGCCAAATACTTGAAGAGGAGCAAAAGGAATGCATTAGTCAGAGCAAGGAAAGGGTTACCAAAGGCTTTTTATTTCACAGTTTGCTTTCTCTTTAGTCCTTTCTTATTCATCCTTTCCTTTGTCACCTCTCTCCTTATTTGTACTTTTCTTTCTCATGCCCCTCCTTTCCCTGCATCGATACACTTTGAAAACAGTGCTGCAATGCTCCCTGGTTCAAGATTACAGTGTACTTTACTAGGTATGATTTAATTAGGGGCCTTATTATGTTTTCAGCAGCTTAAGGTGGGCCTTTCAACTTATCTACCTAATTGGTTGCACAAGAAGTTTCACAACCCATGACAAAACATTGTCAGTGATCAAAGTCTGAATTCCACATAAAGGAAAAATATTAATAATAAGATTATTCTTCAAGTGTGCACTGCTAATTATGTCCAGAATGTAACTGTGGAAACACTTTTGACTGATTTGAGCTTTGTCTAATAAATACGAAGTCTTCAGTGAGCTGTGAAAAATGACGCCTCTGACTTCACAATACTGATGTCTAGTTTTGCCACTGGAGATGTTTAAAATATTTTCCTGTGTTTTTTCTCTCCCTGTGTCTTCCTTTCCCCCTGTCTCTAGGTGACAACCCCTGAGGTGATGATGCCCAGCAGCATGTTCCTCCCAGCAGCTGCTCCAGAGAAGGATGGGAACTCAGGCACAGAGGAGCTGGGGAAGCAATCTGGTGAGTGCAGGTCAATGAGATCCACAGTCCCACCACTCCCCCAGCTCCATCACCTGGTCAGGGACCAGCTTCGTTCCTGTTAATCCTCTCTTTGATAGCACCTAGACTCAAATACTGTGCTCAGTTTGATGAGCCTTCTTTTTTGAAAATAGGCAGGACATCAAAAAGGAACATTGAAGACAGAGGTGGCTGAATGGCTTTTGCTTGAAAGGGAGAATTGAAGGTGATAAATGCACTAAGGGATGTGTGTGTGAATAATTTCCAGATATTCAAAGTGGGAAAGGAAGTAAATTGTGTAGGTTTATGCAATGGGCCATGATGAGGTTAATGGGCTGGTGTTGAAACAAATGAATGAAGATAGAGGAGAAATGTTAGAGATGCTTGTCGTGTTGGAGATTAAAAACCACAGAGATTCAGGACTGAAAGGGGATGTTGATCTACCGTGGTGTGCTGGTGTAATTTTTGGGTTTGCTCTAATTCTGTTTGCACAGAGATCTCTGAGGATGTGGGGAAGACCCTCCTGCCATCGGACAGTGCAGAGCACAGCGGGGACCCCAAGCCCGCTGCGGCTGATCCGAGCGCTGCCCGGGAGGACTCTGGCTTCCTGTGCTGGAAGAAGGGCTGCAGCCAGGTGTTCAAGAGCTCGGCAGCCCTGCAGACACACTTCAACGATGTCCACGCCAAGCGGCCTCAGCTGCCGGTCTCTGACCGCCACGTCTACAAGTACCGCTGCAACCAGTGCAGCCTGGCCTTCAAAACCATCGAGAAGCTGCAGCTGCACTCCCAGTACCACGTCATCCGGGCAGCCACCATGTGCTGCCTCTGCCAGCGCAGCTTCCGCACCTTCCAGGCCCTGAAGAAGCACCTGGAAACCAGCCACCTGGAGCTGAGCGAGGCTGACATCCAGCAGCTCTACGGCGGGCTCTTGGTCAACGGGGACCTCCTTGCTATGGGGGACCCCTCACTTGCTGAGGACCACACAATAATAGTCGAGGAAGACAAGGAAGAGGAGAGCGACCTGGAAGATAAGCAGAGCCCAACAGGTAGTGATTCGGGGTCAGTGCAAGAGGACTCTGGCTCAGAACCAAAAAGGGCCTTACCCTTCAGGAAGGGCCCTAACTTCACTATGGAGAAATTTCTAGATCCATCTCGCCCATACAAGTGCACAGTCTGCAAGGAGTCCTTCACGCAGAAGAACATTCTCCTGGTACATTACAATTCCGTTTCTCATCTGCATAAACTGAAACGAGCCCTGCAAGAGTCTGCTACTGGGCAGCCTGAGCCTACCAGCAGCCCAGACAACAAACCTTTCAAGTGTAACACCTGCAACGTGGCCTACAGCCAGAGCTCCACTCTGGAGATCCACATGAGGTCTGTCCTGCACCAGACGAAGGCTCGCGCGGCCAAGCTGGAGGCGGCCGGCGGCAGCAACGGAGCCGGCAGCAGCAGCAGCAGCAGCAGCCTCTCTCTGGGCTCGTCCACACCGAGCCCCGTCAGTGCCAGCAGCAGCAATGCTTTTGCAACCACCAGCACGAGCACTTCAGGCACCACTCCCATTCCCAGCCTACTCAACCAGGTCTCCAGTGACAGTGTGGGAATTCCTCCCTTGGGTAACGCCGTAAGCACTAACATCTCCTCCCCTGCAGAGCCCAAAGAGGTGAACCGCAAGAAGCTGGCAGACATGATTGCATCCAGGCAGCAGCAGCAGCAGCAACAGCAGCAGCAGCAGCAGCAACAGCAACAAGCTCAAACCTTGGCACAGGCACAGGTCCAGGCCCACCTGCAGCAGGAGCTGCAGCAGCAAGCTGCTCTCCTGCAGTCCCAGCTCTTCAACCCAGCACTTTTGCCGCACTTTCCAATGACCACTGAGACCCTTCTGCAGCTGCAGCAGCAGCAGCATCTTCTGTTCCCATTCTACATCCCGAGTGCTGAGTTCCAGCTCAATCCAGAAGTCAGCTTGCCTGTCACCAGTGGTGCACTGACATTGACTGGGACGGGTCCAAGTTTGCTGGAGGACCTGAAGGCACAAGTTCAGCTCCCTCAGCAGAGCCATCCACAGCTCTTGCAGCAGCAGCAAGGTCAGCTGTCTTTGTCACAACCCCACTCCGTCCTATTACAGCAGAGCCAGCACCCAGAGAAGAAGAATAAATCTGTAGTGAAGGAGAAAGATAAAGAAACCCCACGGGAGAGGGAAAGCGCAGAGAGGGGAGACAATAACGTGACACTGAAGGAGTCTCTTCCTGATACCTTAAAGCCCAAAGAGAAGAAGGACTTTGTGCCAGGCAGCAGTTCAGAGCCCTCCATACTGCCTCCACGGATTGCTTCCGACGCCAGAGGCAACGCCACCAAAGCCTTGCTGGAAAACTTTGGCTTTGAGCTTGTCATTCAGTACAACGAGAACAAGCAAAAGGGGCAGAAGAAAAACGGGAAGACAGAGCAAGGTGAGAACTTGGAAAAGCTGGAGTGCGATACGTGCGGCAAGTTCTTCTCAAACATCCTCATCCTGAAGAGCCACCAAGAGCACGTTCACCAACATTACTTTCCCTTCAAGCAGCTGGAGAGATTTGCCAAGCAGTACAGAGAACACTACGACAAGCTGTACCCGCTGCGGCCGCAGACCCCGGAGCCGCCGCCCCCGCCGCCACCGCCGCCCCCTCCACTCCCTCCCGCTCCTCCTCAGCCGGCTGCTGCTCCTGCCATCCCGACTTCTGCCCCACCAATCACCTCTCCCACGATCGCACCAGCCCAGCCGTCTGTGCCGCTCACCCAGCTCTCCATGCCCATGGAGCTCCCCATCTTCTCACCGCTCATGATGCAAACCATGCCCCTGCAGACGTTACCAGCGCAGCTGCCGCCTCAGCTGGGCCCCGTGGACCCCCTGCCCGCCGACCTGGCCCAGCTGTACCAGCATCAGCTCAACCCCAGCCTGCTCCAGCAGCAGCAGAACAAGAGGCCGCGCACACGCATCACCGACGACCAGCTCAGAGTTCTCCGGCAGTATTTTGACATTAACAATTCCCCGAGTGAGGAGCAGATCAAAGAGATGGCAGACAAATCTGGCTTGCCACAGAAGGTGATCAAGCACTGGTTCAGAAACACCCTGTTCAAGGAGCGCCAGCGCAACAAGGACTCCCCGTACAACTTCAGCAACCCTCCCATTACCAGCCTGGAAGAGCTGAAGATTGACTCACGGCCTCCTTCCCCCGAGCCTCAGAAGCAGGAGTACTGGGGAAGCAAGCGGTCCTCTCGGACACGCTTCACTGACTACCAGCTCAGAGTCCTGCAAGACTTCTTCGATGCCAACGCTTACCCAAAGGATGATGAATTTGAGCAGCTTTCTAACTTGCTAAACCTCCCAACACGTGTCATAGTGGTGTGGTTTCAGAATGCCCGTCAGAAAGCTCGGAAAAACTATGAGAATCAGGGAGAAGGCAAAGACGGGGAGCGACGGGAGCTCACGAACGACAGGTACATCAGAACAAGCAACTTGAACTACCAGTGCAAAAAGTGCAGTCTGGTCTTCCAGCGCATTTTTGATCTCATTAAACACCAGAAAAAGCTTTGTTACAAAGATGAGGATGAGGATGGACAGGACGATAGCCAGAACGAAGACTCTATGGATGCCATAGAGCTCTTGACCCCAACCAGTTCCTCCTGCAGCACACCAATGCCCTCACAAGCTTACAGCACACCTACATCTTCAGCCAACGCCACCTCCTCAGCTTTTCTGCAGCTCACGGCAGAGGCAGACGATTCCTCCACCTTTAGTTCTAAAGTAGAAGCTACAGATGAGAAACCAAAGCAGTCTGAACCTCCAAGTACACAGCAAAACCAAACCCAAGAGAAGCAAGTGCAACCAAAGCAAGAGCCTCAGCAGCAACAGGACCAAGGAGAACAAAAGACAAGTTCAGCACACCAAAAGATTTCACAGTTATCCTCCCCCTCTTCGCTGCAACAGCCACCTCCTCCTCAGCCCCCCCAGTGCTCCTTGTCACAGTCAAGTCCAAGTCCATCTCAGCTCTCACACCTCTCCCTCAAACCCATTCATACGTCCACCCCTCAGCAGCTGGCAAACCTACCTCCTCAGCTAATCCCATACCAGTGTGACCAGTGTAAACTGGCGTTTCCTTCCTTTGAGCATTGGCAAGAGCATCAGCAGCTCCATTTCCTGAGTGCACAGAACCAGTTTATCCATCCCCCATTCCTGGACAGAACACTGGATATGCCATTCATGCTTTTTGATCCCAGTAATCCACTGCTGGCAAGCCAGCTGCTGTCTGGAGCGTTACCACAGATTCCAGCAAGCTCCGCCACCTCACCCTCAACTCCAACATCCACCATGAACACGCTGAAGAGAAAGCTGGAGGAAAAGGCCAGTGCAAGCCCTGGAGAGAACGACAGTGGGACTGGGGGAGAAGAGCCCCAAAGGGATAAGCGTCTAAGGACAACCATTACCCCCGAGCAGTTGGAAATCCTGTACCAGAAGTACTTGCTGGACTCCAACCCCACACGGAAGATGCTGGATCACATTGCACATGAAGTGGGCTTGAAGAAACGCGTGGTGCAGGTTTGGTTCCAGAACACCCGTGCACGAGAGAGGAAGGGGCAGTTCAGGGCCGTGGGGCCTGCCCAAGCCCACAGACGCTGTCCCTTCTGCCGGGCTCTGTTTAAAGCCAAGACAGCTCTGGAAGCTCACATCAGATCCCGTCACTGGCACGAGGCCAAGCGAGCTGGGTACAACCTGACGCTGTCTGCTATGCTTCTGGACTGCGACGGAGGCCTCCAGATGAAAGGAGACATCTTTGATGGAGCCAGCTTTTCCCACATGCCACCAGCCAGCAGCGACGGACAGAGCGTTCCCCTCTCCCCCGTGAACAAGAGCATGGAGCTGTCACCTAGAACCCTGCTGAGCCCGTCCTCCATTAAGGTGGAAGGGGTTGAAGACTTTGAGAGTCCCTCCATGTCCTCAGTCAATCTGAACTTCGACCAGACGAAGCTGGACAACGATGACTGCTCTTCCGTCAACACCGCGATCACAGACACCACCACGGGAGACGAGGGGAACGCAGACAACGACAGTGCCACAGGGATTGCAACCGAAACCAAATCCACATCAGGGCCCAGCGAAGGGCTGACTAAAGCAGCCATGATAGCAATGTCTGAATACGAAGATCGTCTGTCTTCTGGCCTGGTCAGCCCAGCTCCCAGCTTCTACAGCAAAGAGTACGA
Source organism: Rhabdornis inornatus (assembly GCA_013397075.1). Lineage (NCBI taxonomy): Eukaryota > Metazoa > Chordata > Aves > Passeriformes > Rhabdornithidae > Rhabdornis > Rhabdornis inornatus. The sequence continues at coordinate 135,853 of VWZS01004387.1, forward strand.
CAACGAAGGTACCGTGGACTACAGCGAAACCTCCAGCCTTGCAGACCCCTGCTCACCCAGCCCCGGTGCAAGTGGCTCAGCCAGCAAGTCTGGCGAAAGCGGGGACCGGCCCGGGCAGAAACGCTTTCGCACTCAGATGACAAATCTCCAGCTCAAGGTTCTTAAGTCATGCTTTAATGACTACAGGACACCGACCATGCTGGAGTGTGAGGTCCTGGGCAATGACATTGGACTGCCAAAGAGAGTTGTTCAGGTCTGGTTCCAGAATGCGAGGGCGAAAGAGAAGAAGTCAAAACTCAGCATGGCCAAGCATTTTGGTATAAACCAAACAAGTTACGAGGGACCCAAAACAGAGTGCACTTTGTGTGGCATCAAGTACAGCGCTCGGCTGTCTGTACGTGACCATATCTTCTCTCAACAGCATATCTCCAAAGTTAAAGAAACCATTGGAAGTCAGTTGGATAAGGAAAAGGAGTATTTTGACCCAGCTACTGTACGTCAGTTGATGGCTCAGCAGGAGCTGGACCGAATCAAAAAAGCCAACGAGGTTCTTGGTCTGGCAGCTCAACAGCAGGGCATGTTTGACAGCACACCCCTGCAAGCTCTGAACCTTCCTGCTGCGTACCCAGCACTACAGGGCATCCCTCCAGTCTTGCTCCCAGGCCTCAACAGCCCATCCTTACCTGGCTTCACTCCATCCAACACAGGTGGGTACAGGTGTTACCCTGCTTGGGCACACCTTCACTTGGAGCATGCCTAGCACAAGCAGTTCTTCCCTCAGGAATGACTGCTAACAGGATTTCTGGACCATTAGTTCAGCATGCTGACTTCACAGCAAAAAAGCAGTAGTTTTTTTATGTAATTCCTGAACTTGGGAAGTTTTATAGCAAAGTCTGAACTAGAGCAACATCTAGACATGTGCTGCATTTCCCTGTGTAGAAATCCTGAAGCTCCTTCAAGGAAGTGGAATATGGAAGATTTATCTGATGGAACAGAAGGACTAATGTGCTGAATACACTGTTTGTTATTCCTTTCCTTTTGACGTTCAGTTTATGTGGTGCCATCTCAAGTGTTCAGAAATCCAAACTGTTTCTAGGGAAAGGTGTGCTGTGCGTGGTAGCCCTGGTGGCAGATGCCCAGAGCATCTTTATATGTCCCTGAGGTGACCTCTGGGACAAATTCCAGTGCAGCTGCAGATCAGTTTTGAGTAATGGCTGGGTATCACCTGAAAGCACCTCCTCAACAAAAGATGGTGCATCTGTGGGACAAATGTAGTTTGTATTTTAATACGATTTTTCTTAACAATGTTGCATACAAATGAAATTTGTCATCATTTGGGTGGCCTAATCTCAGATACTGGACTTCATCTTTTGAGAATGCTCCTTTCCTTTGTACTTTGTGGATAGGTGGAAAGTCTAAGCCACATAGCAAACACTGGCAGTGGAAGGTGCAGCTCAATGACCATCAGTGACCTGAAAAATGTGATCCAAAGGCCTCGTTTCAGTATGTGTCTGAAGGGCCCCTGCCCATGCAAGGGGTTTTCCATGTCACCCTTCTCACTGCAGATCTTGATTCACTGCACCCAGCCAGAAGCATCTCTTTGGCAAATCAAATCCTTGCCCTGTCACAGATTGCTCTGCACTGTTTGTTTAGTACCCCACATTTATGACAAAACCTAAAATTACTTCTTTGCACTTCAGTCCGTATTGTAGCTTTTCTTTTTCTCCAAAGCCCAGGATGTGTCCTGGGGAAATGGGACTGCATCTGATGAATCTTAAATGCTGTCAGTGACTGCCTAGGCAGGACTGAACTGTTTAAAAAGTCAGTCTGTTTGTGGCCTTTAGATAAAGCTCCAAAGGTCAGGCCATGGCAGCTGTGGGCCTGTCAGAGCAGATAAGGCCACGCATCCAGGAACGTTGTGAATTACCTCCTGCTCCTTCACTTGAACCTCTCAGGGATGTTCACCTGGGAAACATCCATTTCAGTGGTGTCCACCTAGAGCATGCCCTTATCCGAGATCTCCAGGGCCACTGCGTGGAGCCTCATTCCATACCTGTCCTGTCATCACAAATCATTCCTGTCCCAGCACCCCATCAGGAGCAGACACAGCTTTCAGAAGGATTTGGGTCAGCCGTGGCTGAGCCCTCCCAGCTGCAGCCACCCTCATCAAAGTCACCATGGCTGGTCCCAGGCTCTGCCACTGTTCCTGCCCAGGCTGCTCTCTGCACAGCCCTGCTGCAGTGCTGGCACTCAGGTTTGTCACAGACTGGGCAGGTTTTGCTCATGGGTCTTGCAGCAGATTCGTGCTCAGGAGCTGGAAAATGTACAGGGCTGTGCCAGTGGGACATTGGAGCTTTATTTTGGGGTTTTTTTTCCTCCCAGATGGCATCATGGGAGTTGCCAAGCAAAACATTCCTTTTCAGGAGCAGATTTGCCATCTGCAGCAGCCATGACTAATGGAGGTGACTCCAGGAGCCACACTCATCTCGTCCCCAGCCACTGTGAGAGCAGAAATTGGCACCAGGGACAGTGTTGTTAGTGGCTATTGCTGCTGTGGGGAAGAAGGACAAGCTTCACATTCCACCATTAATCTATCTCCTTAATGAGGAAGCATCACTGCACTTTTAATTCCACCCAAAACACGATGCTTATGCCCAGGGGAAATGTCTGAACACCACATAAACTCTGGAATTGCTCAGAAGGTGAGCATCCAGAGCCCCCGATGAAAGAAGGAAGGAAGGAAGGAAGGAAGGAAGGAAGGAAGGAAGGAAGGAAGGAAGGAAAGAAAGGAAGGAAAGAAAGGAAGGAAAGAAAGGAAGGAAAGAAAGGAAGGAAAGAAAGGAAGGAAAGAAAGGAAGGAAAGGAAGGAAGGGGCTTCAAAGGTTTGTGGATTCATGAACATCAGTCTAATAAGGACAAAATAAATGAGGTTTAGCCTGTGCAGTGTCCAGTTGCCATGACTGGGGCTTCCCAATCTGTGAAGGTTTCTACAAGATGAGCAGCACTGAGCATTGTCACCCTTTGGGGTAGCACCATCCTGCTGCTGGAGTCCTTTGGGCCAAGGACGTGTTAGAGCAGATGCTGACAGGAGTGTTAGTAATTTGGGAGTGTCAGAGGAGTCAGGAGCCCATCAGCTGTGCTGGGATCCTGGGTGCTGGTGGGTGTCCCCATCACAGTCAGTGTCACCAGGCAGTGCAGGCAGTGGGGGCTGAGGGGACATGCAGGGTTTGGGGATGTGTCCATGCCTGTCCCACCATGCAGGGCCTGGGGAGTGGAACAGGGGCCGTGTTCCAGAGGGACACAGGGCTCTGTGACCTGTGCTGTGGCAGCACATCAGCTCAGGCCGGTGGCTGTCTCTCACAGAGGAGATGGAGGCTCCAGGTTGTGGGGTGGACTGCGGTCACCCTCCTCACACTTTCTGCCTGCCCAGCACAAAGCGACTTTTCACCTCTCTCTCTCTCCCTCTTGCAGCTTTAACTTCTCCCAAACCCAACCTGATGGGCCTGCCCAGCACAAGCGTCCCTTCACCCGGCCTCCCCACCTCTGGATTACCAAATAAGCAGCCCCCGGCCGCCCTGAGCTCGCCCACCCCAGCACAAGCCACGGCGGCCGTGGCCCCGCAGCAGCCGCCAGCCACGACCCCGCAGCCGCAGCCGCAGCAGCCACCGCCCGCGCAGCGCAAGGAGAAGGAGAGCGAGAAGGCAAAAGAGAAGGAGAAGGCAGCCAAGGGGAAGGGGGACACCCTGCCAGGGCCCAAGAAGGAAAAGGGGGAGGCACCGGCAGGCACCCTGGCGGCCCCGCTGCCCACCATGGAGTACGCGGTGGAGCCCGCCCAGCTCCAGGCGCTGCAGGCCGCCCTCAATTCGGACCCCACCACCTTGCTGACGAGCCAGTTCCTTCCTTACTTCGTCCCCGGCTTTTCCCCCTACTATGCCCCACAGATTCCTGGCACCCTGCAGAGCGGGTACCTGCAGCCCATGTACGGGATGGAGGGGCTGTTCCCCTACAGCCCTGCCCTGTCACAGGCGCTGCTGGGGCTGTCTCCTGGCTCCCTGCTGCAGCAGTACCAGCAATACCAGCAGAGTCTGCAGGAGGCATTGCAGCAGCAGCAGCGACAGCAGCAGCAGCAGCAGCAGCAGCAGCAGCAGCAACAGCAGAAACCGCAGCAGCCCAAAGGAAGCCAAACCCCCGTCCCCACGGGGGCTGCCACCCTGGACAAAGACCCTGCCAAAGAACCCCCCAAGCAAGAAGAGCAGAAGAACGCACCCCGCGAGGTGTCCCCCCTCCTGCCCAAACCCCAAGAAGAGCCCGAAGCGGAAGGCAAGGGCGCGGACTCGCTCTGCGACCCTTTCATCGTCCCAAAGGTGCAGTACAAGCTGGTCTGCCGCAAGTGCCAGGCGTGCTTCGGCGACCAGGAGGCGGCCAGCGACCACCTGAAGTCCCTCTGCTTCTTCGGCCAGTCTGTGGCGAACCTGCATGAGATGGTGCTTCACGTGCCCACGGGCAGCGGCCAGGGCAGCGGCTCGTACCAGTGCGTGGCGTGCGACAGCACGGTGTGTGGGGACGAGGCCCTCGGCCAGCATCTCGAGTCAGCCCCGCACAAACACCGAACAATCACAAGAGCAGCAAGAAACGCCAAAGAGCACCCCAGTCTATTACCTCACTCTGCCTGCCCCCCCGACCCCAGCACCGCATCTACCTCGCAGTCGGCCGCTCACTCAAACAGCCCCCCCCGGCCC
>VWZS01004387.1:140953-155608 GCA_013397075.1 Rhabdornis inornatus
TATATATATATATATATATATATATACATATATATATAATTTCTTTGGTTTGTTTTGGGGGTTTTGTTTTGGTTTGGTTTTGTTCCAGAAAAGGATTTTTTTGTTGTTATTTTTTGGTTTTTCGGGGGGGGGGGGGTTTGTTAATTTAAAATGGGCAGAAAGTATTCAAGAGAAAAACAATGTGAACTGCTTTAGCTTTTCGGGGATTTTAAGGGTAGCTTTTCTGCTGAAGCCAATTCCAAGGGGAAAAGTTAAGCACTCCCACTTTTCAGAAAAAAAAAAATCCACACAAAGAGTGTTGAGGACTTGGAGCTTAAAAAAATAAGTTTTAAAACAACTGACTTTCTGTATTTATGATAGATATGACCATTTTTGGTGTTGAGTAGATTGTTGCGTTGGAAATGAACTGAAGCAGTATGGTAGATTTAAAAGAAAAAACCCTTTTGTGTACATTTAGCTTTTGTATGGTCCAGCTGACGGCTTCTCATTTGATGTTGTCTTGTTCATTCCTAGACAGATAGATTGCGATCCATCGACTCGCCTGAGCTTTTCTCCCCTTTGTACCTTTATCCCCGTCCCCATCCTGTAATCTTCCACTTATGGTCGCTACCTTCATTTCTTAGAGGGTGGTTGCATAATTATTTTATAAAAACTAAAGAAAGAAGTTCAAAGGGTTTTGGGGGGTCAGTAGGATCCCTTGCAGAATATTTTTTGTTGGGGGTTTGAAACTTTTTAAGGCATATACATGCGATTTACCTATGTCTGTTACCCTTGTGCACTTATTTTATTCTTATTTTCCGTTTCTCTTTTTTTCTTCTCTTTTCTTCCCCTGTTCCTTTACTCATTTTGTAAATGCTTCAAAGACTCTGTTCCTGACCTCTGAGCATCGGTTCTGTTTGTGTAATTAGGCTGCACTCTGTTCCTTCTTTTGGAAAAAAAAAAAAAAAAGGTTTTGTTACATTTTTTTCTCTAAAGAAAATTCATGCTTTAAATAAAATCCAAAGACATACCCTTCACCACTGGTGCAAAATGAGCAAAAAGGATTCTTTTTACTTGAGAATTTGTTTCTGATTTAAACAAACAAGTCTAAGTTTAAATAAAGAATAAAAAAACGTACCCAGGTTGTTATCTGTGCTTCTTCTGCAAGCAGAGAGACAACTCTTAGCGAGCACCCAGTGCACCCCAGGCAGGTTTCTCTTTCCAAGATCTCTCCATGGCAGCACCGGGTGCCAGGCTCAGGGAGGCCCGGAGCCCCCCGGCCCCCCCAGCCCGCACGCACCTCAACTGGCCCAGACTTTGAAAGGAAAACTTTATGCTGCTAAAATGTAGATTTTGGAGACGTAGATACTTTGCTGTTCCCTTCCATAACCAAATGCCAACAGAAACAACCTCTCTCCACCGCGTTTCCTCTGCCCAAAAGCACGAGAGCCTTCTGCCCACCATCATCATCCTCCTCCTGCTTCAAAAGGGAACTTGGAAGACTGTGAACGCAGGTTCCCTCCCCGGGCCGAAGCCGCTCGCCGCCTCCGCGAGAGACTGCAGCATCCCTGAGACAAGCGCGGGGTCGGTTTCTAGCGGGACACTTATATTTTTATGGAGTTTTGGTTTTAGTTTGATGAAAGACTAGATCCTGAACTGTTGTACATATTTCTGACTAGGCTAATGCACAGTGCAAATTCCTTTTTTAATTGTTTTTTAAGTAGTTGATACTAAAGCGCGAACCACCGGATGTTCCTCCCGGGACCCAGCTGTAGCATAAGGTGTCAAAAACAGAACCACGTACCCATGGAGCGTTTGCTGTTTTAACAAACTGTTTTCTTTATCAGAAGTTCTTGTATTTCTCCCTGTGTTTGAGATGAACATTTTTTAAATTCTAAAGTTGTACAGTTTTTTTTTTTCCATTATTTTATCTCGTTTGTAATTCTATGAAATATATATATATATTTTTTGCCATTTAACTGTTGTATGTTACTCTGTCTGTATCATATAGAAATTTTTTTGTTTTGTTTTGTTTTGGATTCTCTCTGTGATGCCAGTTCCCAGTTTAACACGAGCTTTATCTGTCTGATTCCTCAAGGTCTCTTTTGGAAATCCTTTGCTTACGTCTTGTTTTGTTTCGTTTTTTTTAATTATATTGCTTGGTCATAGTGCAATTTCTCTCTACTCCTTCCCCCCTCCTCCTTCCCACCCACTAAAAGGTTTTATAAATTCATTTCCTTGTATTTTTTCTAAATGTTTCTAGAGACTATTTCAGTGCGAGATTGCCTCCTCCTCCTGCAGCAGCCGGGCTGGCCGGGGCGGGCGCGGGGCCCGCGGCCACCACCAGCCCACGCGTGGCCTTTCCAGCCAGCAGCGGGGCAGGGCCAGCCTGGGCACCAGGAGAACACTTCAAACTCAGCATTAGGCGGGTTTCTGTTTTATTTTTAATAAAAAGCTTTTTTAAGTGGTGAAGATGGCCAAAGTTTGATACAATTGAGAATAAAGAGAAGCATCAGGAGTGTGCGGGGCCACCTGGGGCTGGTGGGGGATGAGGTGGGTGGAAACAGCCAGCACGCTCACCAAAATATATTTTGCTTTAAAAAAAAAAAAAAAAAGCTTTTAAATAGAAGCAGAAGTTGGGTTGGTTGGTTGGTTGGTTGGTTGGTTGTTGGTCGGTTGGTTGGTCAGTCGGTCGGTCGCTTGGTTGTTGGTTGGTCGGTTGGTTGGCGCTGATACTGCCCACTGTGAAACAAAACTTTGACTATTTTTTTGTTTTTATTTGGGGGGGGGTGAGTTTGGGTAGAACAGAAGGCATAAATGAGGTGAAGAGGGTTATGAACAGCCTTTGCAATGTACAAAAACTAGAGCAAGTGAAACCAAAAATGATGTTCTTGGTGTTTTTCTATACTGTAGTCTTGTTAGCTTTTTTGTTACTGTAACAATGCTGATCTCGAACTGTACCAAAATACATGAGACTGACAGAAACAAACCACATGGAACTTTCAAAACTCTAAAAAACTTGTCACAAAAGACTTTGTTGTCATAGTTGAGTTGACTGTAGATGGTAATTGAATATACTCCTTTGGAACTATTTCATCACGTATGTTTCCTGCTCATTGTGATACATTAAAAAAAAAAATGAGCAAAAGCTCTAGTCTCGCTGTCCGGCGTGCGCGGTGCTGGGTCCGTGTTGGGTGGGTGTGTGCCCCGTGGCACGGCAGGTCACGGCGTGGCTCGCAGGGCACACAGAGCCTCGTGCCCGCTGGTGTCCCCGTGCACTCCCCTCCTTCCCTCCAGGCCACGGAGCCTGGGCTGGTGCCGACAGTTCCCGCTCCAGCGGAAGCAATGAGCCGTCCGTGCTGCAGCTTTGGGATGCTTCGTGTGTGAAAAGGACATTATAAGTGCATTTGATTTTATGGAATGACTGCAAAAGGATTCTGGGCGTGGTTCTGTAGTGGATGGTTCAAGGGAAAGTGCAATGCCTTGATGGTCTACCCTGAAATCTGAACTAAAAAAAAAATCACATCTGTTTCTGCTGATAAATCGAAAGAAGATGCAGGTAAGTAGGTAAGTGGCGACTCGTTGCACTCCCTCCGCAGCAGGGAGGGAACCCAGAGGAACTGCTGAGTGTTCAGTACACAATTCTCTTGCAAAAATTGCCCCTTGCAGCAGAAAAGGCTTGAAATTCACTAACGGGGACCACATCCAAAAGGAGTCACGGGCCACAGCTCATCTCTAACTTATAACTACAGTGATAAATAATACACACCCACCACTGCAGGTGGGGCAAGCACCGCCCAGCGTGGATGTCGTTGGTGCAGTTGCCAGGACAGTGAGGAGCTTCCTCCCCCTCCACGGGACAAGGGTGAGCTCCGTGGTCTCCAGCAGAGCAGAGGGCACAGGGAGGAAATCCAGCAGCTCCCAGGGGTGTGGAGCATTCTTTGGTTACCATTCCTACTGGCTGACCTGGGCTCCACAGGCCCTGAATTACAAAGTAAAGTGTGTCACAATCACCAGGGTCCCCATGATTCTGGATGCTGTGGGGTACCTGCCCCAGCCCCTGCCCCGTGGGCACCCAGGGTGGCAAGGCCAAGTGCACCTGGGCACGCTGCAGCTCAGGGCTCCTAAAACTGGCTTCTGGCCAGGCTACCTGGTCCTGTCCCTGGCTGGGGCACTGTTCTCCTGGCATGAGCCTGAAGAGACGGGCATCTGGGTTGTCTCTCAGCTGGCTGGGGTTTTATTAATAGGAAATCGTCCTGCCTTTTTACCAGGCAGACAGGACTGCGGCAGTGACAGGGTCACCACCGTGACTCTCCTGCTGCTGGTGTTTGCGCTGCATTAACATCTCCTGCTCCTCGACCAGACATTTTGTAAGTTTATTATATAATGTTGCTATTTATTCTTGGGTTGAATTCCTCTGTAAAACAGCCACGCTTGAGGAAGTGCCTCGTTATGTTCAGGAAGGTGTAAATGGGCTCAAGTAGCTGCACAAGCTGCAAACTAAAAAGCTCTGTGCAGCATCCTGCACAGAGCAGCCCATGCATGGGAATTGTGCAAGCCTCTGATAGGAATAAAAAGGTTTTTCCATGCTGTGATTCTGGTAAGAGAAAGCTGGGAGTGATTTTTAATGACCCTTCATTGCCATCACCTCAAAGAGATTCAGCTCTCACTAGTGCACTCTTACAGGCCAAAAAATGCTTATTTATACAACCATAGCAGGACCTGCCTAGCCGATGGATTTGGAGCTGCATTTCCAGCTGGAGGGACCCAGCAGAGCCCTGGGAGCTCATCCCTGGCACAGTGTGGCAGCTGCAGCCACACCACTCCTGCAGCCAGGTCCCCATCCCCACTGGCCAGGCAGGGCCCATTCTCATGCCTTGGCTGAATGACGTTGGAAGGCTGCTGGGACATCCCTAAAACAGATGGATGTGCTGGAAAATGCCACCGGGCTGGGCTGTGCCAGCAGTGGTGAAGGGTTAATTCCATGAGCGCTTCAGCTCCAGTGTGGAGCTGGTTCTCTGTTCCAAGCTCGTTAACAAGGTACACCTGATGATCTAAAGCACTAGAGAGTCATTTTAATTAACGCTCTGCCAGAGGGGATGTGGTGAAGACACTGATTTCACTCCAATGACTTTCTATTTTGGTTGTTTTGTGGAATCAGTGTGTTAGTCCCCGGGCTGATGGGAGCTAATACAGCCGCTGCTGCCTGGGCACAGCCACTGCTCAGCTCCCAGGGCAGGTCAGTCCTGAGCTCCTGGCACCTTCACAGATCGAGGCCATGACCCCTTGGCAGGGCCATGTGGGGCTGGCTCTGGTGGCCTGTCCCCAGCAGGACCCAGCTGTCACCCCCAAGCCACCAGCGGGGCACAGGTGGCAGTGGGGCAGCAGCACCACAAAGCCGAGCAGCCACGGGGCCCCTTCCACGCAGGGCCACAGGGCAGGGGGCACCCGGCTGTGTCCTCTGTCCCGTCCCCAGGGACAGCACCTGCCTGAGCTGGGAAGGAGCCACAGCCAAAGGATCTCCAGGTCTCCCTCAGCCTCTGCGGTGATGGAGGAGAGACTTCCCACTGCCCCAGAGAACAGACAGTGGTACCTATAAATGGTATTGTGCTCTTGGTTAGATGGGAGCATGATGTTACTTAATTAATGTTTTAATACCCTAGGCATCTTCTGTGCCGTATAATTCATATCGATTCGGCTGTGAGCATGTTCTGTTAAAAAGACTCTCTTTCCTAAGCAAACTTTCAATTATATTGAATTGTCACAGCAAAAAAGGGTCTTTTCTCAGCATGGGGGAGGGGGTTCTCAGCCAAAGCGCTGCTGGCCGGGCTGGGTACACTCCTGCACACACAGAGGCATGCACACACGCACACATGCACACACCTGCGTGTGCACAGTGCCCACACCCTGCTGTCCCCGAGCTTCCACCCTGCCCCAGCCCTGGTGCCAGCCCAGCACAGCAGCGCTGGGTCACTGGGGAGGGTGTGGAGTGAGTGGAAGGAAAACCCCTCTGGTACTTCTCTCAGCCCCTCCAGGACCGGCTCAGCCCTCACCCAGCCCCGGGCACCTGTGCCCCGCAGTGCAGGCAGGTGCTGGCAAAATTTTTTAGGATGCGTGTTTGCTCTCAGCAACAGAAGAGCACCTTGGCACTCTGGAAGGATAAAAGGAGCAGAGCCATGGTGCGCCACCTCAGCCTGGTGTGTTACAGCAGCACGGAGCTCCAGCTCTCTCCCCATTCCCTGCCACGATCCTGGGGCCAGCCCTGATCCCCCAGCCCCCTGAGCCTGTCATTCCCACAACACGGGAAAAGAAAGCTGCTCCCCCACAGACTGTCCTCTACCAGGGAGGCCTTATCAAGGATTTCTGTCCTTTTTTTTTTTTTAATAATGAGGCAAAGATAAAAATTCTGTATTTTCATTACTACCCATTTTCACAGCCCGCTGAACAAAAACACAAAGCACTTCTCCTGCTGCCCCTTGCTCCCCAGCCCTGCCTCTTTCTCCCATGGAGTTCAATTAAAGAAAGGCGAAAATTGAAGCTGTTTTACGCAAGGCGATTGCAACATGCATATTTGATTTTTATGATGGATCTAAATTGCTGAATAAGGCCGTGGAACAAAGGGAGACTGCGGCTTCCTGCCCATCACAGCCAGGCAGCCACTGCAGAACAAAAGCGCCAGCCATTAGGAGCTCAGCGGGGAGATACATTATATAAATGACTTTGTTTCTGTGCCCCTTCCCCCCCATGGGGGCTCGGACGGGCTGGGGGCTGCTGATTCCACATCCCGGGGAGAGCTGCGGGCGTGGGGATGCGCTGAGCTGAGCACAGGGGTCAGCCAGGCTGGGCTGGGACACAGCCTGACCCCCTGGCCCAGACCGTGGTGACCCTGCTGTGGCAGCAGTGCCCCTCCGGCGCTTTGTGGCAGCCTTTAGCAGCACCTTCAGCAGCCCAGGCTGCAGGGCCACGGGGCAAGCGGCACTCAGGAGCTGGGCCAGCAGCAGCACGGTGTGAGAACACCTGGGAAGGGCCAGTCTGGACCACCCCGGTGACCCCCCGATGTCCTTGCAGGGCAGAGCAGACCCCACCGAGCACAGGACAGGGGTGCTGGGCACCAGGGCTCTGCACCCACGGGAGCTGAGCTCTGCTGTCTGCCCACAGGGCTCACTCTGTGTGTAGGGAAAGGTGTTTGCTAGGGGTGCTTCAGGCAGAAGATCTGCAGTTCCTCAGTCTAAAGCAGGTGTTTGACAAGGGCAGAGTCTGGTTAGGATCAGACTGGGTCAGCAGAGGGTTTCCCCTGGCTCCTTGGAGCTGCTGCAAGGCAGAGCTGAGCTGGGCTGTGCTGCCCAGCTGGGCACTGGCCTGGCCTGGCACGCCTCCGTGGGCTGGGGACAGCCCTCCCTGCTGTGCCTGAGCGACGAGCACTGCCAGGATGTGTCCTGGCACAGCCCCAGCTGTCCCCAGCTGCAATGCCACCGAGCACAGCGGGCTCGTGGCCACTCCTGCTGCCTGTGCCACCCCTGGGGTGCCCTGGAAGGATCCCAGCCCCAGCCCAGTGTCACACACTCAGGCCAGGGTGGACAGAGGGGACACAGCGGATGGCACCTGCGCCCTGTGAGCCCCCGGTGCATGGCCCGTGGTGCTGGTGTCCCTGCGCTGTCCCCCTGCCCTCACACAGCTCTGTGAGCTGGGGAGTGCTGCAGCTGCTCAAGCCTGTCCTCTCCTGGTTTTGAGGTGACAAACGGCTGGAGAAAAACAACCAGGCAGGCTGCAGACGCGCTTTCCTTCCCTGATGCATCCCCCAGGTCCTCTGCCCAGCATCTCCCCCTCTGCGCTGCACCGTGAATTGCATCCTTCAGAAATCGTGTCCCGATGGATCTGCCCCACACCTTCCCTGTGCTTTGGGGAGCAGGAAGCAATGTGGCCAATGCCACCATGCCCATGGCAATGGCCATGCCATTGGGGGGGCAGCAGGCACTGAGAGCCCACCACAGCCCATGTCCACCCAGCACAGCACCCCTCACCACCAGCTGCTACCAGTGAAGAAGTTGGAGGGGACTGTGCCAGGACTTTGCTCGAGAGCCTTGGCAAGACCCACAGCAAGGAAACGGCACCTGGGGAAGATGTCCCAGGTGGAATCCTGGGCTGGCTTGGGAGGAGGTGGGAACCAGACAGGTGCAGCTGCAAGAAAAGACTGGGAAAAGCTGGGAGCGGCCCAAGAGCTGACAAGGATGTGTTCAGCTCTTTAAAGTTTGATTTCTATGACCTTTTTGCTGCTGGTTACCGCTCCCCTGGTGCCACTCCCAGCACTGACTGGGGCAGGTTGTGTTTTCCCTGCTAGGGAGCTAAACTGAGATGCTGTGTGTAAGAAATGGGAAGTGACAAGATATGACCGAAGCATTGGAAATCAATCCAAACTAAATGTGCTTCTTAACTATAAGTGAACAGTTGAAAACAATCCTCTATTATAGCCATGGAGATAAATACTGTTTTTATTAGGAAAAAATTGCTTTGGACTGAATAAAGTCGTTTGATTAACAAGTCAAAGCAGATGGTTTATTGATGTTTCAAAAAGGAGTTTACAAGGTCTAGTGAAAAAAGAGCCCCAGCTCTGAATTAACAAATTACCCGGGTATGTGGGACATTGACAGTTCACTGCTAATAGATTTATGGGCTGCTGCTGGGTGTTTTGTCCCCATTTGGTTTATTATGATAAAATATTGGGGCACGGGTAACCTATAGCCTCCCCACAATATACTGTATCGACCCCTGACCCTGGGAGCCTGACAGCAAACCTATATATTAGATTCTTAATTTGTCTTAATCTAACAGGATCGGTCTCTGTGCAGTAATTATTTTCCAAAGGCAATGGTGTGGGTGTGTGTGAGCACTGCAGGTGAAGGTGGGATCACTTTGTCACTTGCACTGGACATCCAGTTCAACTGCTGAGGACTGCAGGGACCACAGCAGGAATGAGGCAGGAGCATCAGTGTCCCATGATACAGGACATGACCTTGAGAAATAACAAAATTCCCAGGTGCTGTGAATTACCCCCATAAACCAATTAACAGGGAGGTCCTGGCAGCATCTGGAAGTACCCAATGATCATGGCTGGCAACGTGGGGACTTGAAGAAATGGGGCCACAGAGCTGAGCCTTTTCATATAAACTTATTATTATTAAACTTATGTTCCAATATACAGCAATGGCGCAAAGCCCTGCCCGTGGACACAGCCTCTCACCAGACTGCCACGTCCTGCAGGTGGGCACAGGGACTGTGGCTAACAGGCAGCTCTGAATCCACAGTGGCTGAGCCTTCGTGTCTGGTATTTCAGGATTCAAACGCAGTAATTGCCCGCTCCTGTGTCAGAGCAGCAGTGTCAGCCAGCAGCCGTGGCACGGGCACTGGCACCTGCCCTGCTCAGGGCTAACCACTGGCTGTAGCCACAGGCCGGTCTCAGCACTCGGTGGAGCTGGGCAGGCTGAGGAGCTGGCACTGCTCGTCCCTGTTCCCAGGGAACAGCCTGGGTTATCTCAGGGAATCCCTAAGGACAAGTGCAGGCTTCCAGCACCCTCAGCCCCGAGTAACACACCATTAATCCATGCCACATCCCTCACAGTGCCAGCACAGCCATGACGCCACCATGGCCCAGGAGCAGCAAAACATCAGTGACAGGGAGCAGGGAACAGCCTCTGAACTCACCTTCATTGCTCAAGCCAGCAGTCCTCAGGAGCTTGTGTGAAACCTTTACTTACTCCTCCTACTTCTTCAGCATCACCTCCTAAGGGCACAGGAGCAGGCAATTCCTAAATGGCAGAAGTCAAACAGACAAGGCATTTGGCTGCCTTGGCTGAACAGGGATCTTCTCGTGGAAATAAGATGAAAAACAAAGGTGTAAGCCCAATGGAAGCAAGGTCAGATGACATGGGAAGAAGATGGACTTGGTGCCCACTACTAAGGGAGAAAATTTGCAGCCAAAGCTCAGCTGGAGTTGAAGATGCCAGAATTGTGGGGGACAATAAAAGAAGGGGTTTTTTTGCTATATTAATGGCAAAAAAAGCAGTGTAGAAATAACATTTGCCCATTCCAGGATAAGGATGGTGACCTGACAAACAGGGGCATGGATGAGGAAGAGGTGTTTAATGGTGCCCTTGAACTCAGCACACTCCATGACTCCTCCTCTCCGTCACTGTGCCAGCTCACACAGGGCAGCTCTGATGCCCGCGTGCACTCAGCCCCTGCCCTGCCACTGCTGCTCCTGCACAGAGGATGATGAGGGGATGCTGGACTTGGGCCGATTTCTGTGCCCAAGCAGGGGAGCTGTCGTGCCCGAGTTCAGGATCGGGGTCACCCTGCTGCCCTGCCCATCCACCCCGGCTGCTGCAGCGGCACAACTGCTCCCAAAAACTGCTCAGGGGGCACCAGGGCAGTGGCTCCAGAGCCTGGGGCTGTGCTGGTCCCCTAGGGGCTGTGCTGGTCCCCCAGGGGCTGTGCTGGTCTCCCAGGAGCTGTGCTGGTCCCCCAGGGGCTCTGCTGGTCCCCAGGGGCTCTGCTGGTCCCCCAGGGGCTGTGCTGGTCTCCCAGGAGCTGTGCTGGTCCCCCAGGGGCTCTGCTGGTCCCCCAGGGGCTGTGCTGGTCTCCCAGGAGCTGTGCTGGTCCCCCAGGGGCTCTGCTGGTCCCCCAGAGATTCTGCTGGTCCTCCAGGGGCTGTGCAGTGTCTGCACACACCCGAGGATAACGCAGTGATGAATGGGGGACAAATGTGTCTTTTATTGCTTCCAGAGCACACAGGCGTTTTTCCTCTCTTCTATAGGGGCTGTTGGACCACTGGAAATAAGAACTCATATGATTTGTTCTGAAGCCATTTCTCTTTCTTTTCTGTAATAAGATCTGCAGGAATCATTTAAACAGCTGAATGCAATTTCGTGTCTTCTTTACCTTTCTCCCCACACTTCCTATGAGTTCACCAGGAACCGTCCCGATGAACTAATCCCACTGTAAAATATTATTTACAGGCGTTATTCCTCTAATTAATTGTCTGCAGCCTTATTTACCAGGTTCTGGATTAACTCTGAGACCAGTGACTATCCAGAGCTGCTGTTGGCTCCAGCGCTGTCTTTCTTTTGCTCTGTTTATCTTTTCTTTGTAGAAGAGTGGCTCCATTATATACAAACTGTCCTGAGGCTTAGCAGATATTCCAGGGAATCACAGGACTGTATCTCATCTTCTCCAGTAATTAGTTACTCTCTCACATCTCAGAGGAATCACAGCAAACCTTCTTCCACATGCCATTGCTCTCCATGAAGCAGAAGGAAATTGAAAGGATCACACTAATATTTTAATAGTTGACATTACAATTTTAATCTCACGCCAAATACAGGAGCACTGGAAGGAGGACCTTCTCACTCTCTACAACTACCTGATAGGAGGTTAGAGCCAGGTGGGGTCAATCTCTTCTCCCAGGTAACAAGTGATAGGATGAGAAGAAATAGCCTCAAGTTTAGCCAGGGGAAGTCTGGTTGCACATTAGGGATTTTTTTTCATGGAAAGGGCTGGCACAGGCACTGCCCAGGAAAGCTGCAAAATCACCTTCCCTGAAAATCTTTAAAGAATGTGGATGTGGTACCTGGGACCATGATTTAGTGGTGAACACAGTGGTGGTGCTTTGCTGAAGGCTGGACTTTGTGATCTTACAGGTCTTTTCCAACCTTAACAACTGTGTGATTCTAAGGTAAGATTCTGAGCACAGGTGCTACAAACAGGCTCCACTGTAACCTCTAAAGGGGCTGCTCAGCTCCAGCACTTCTGGGGCAGTGGAGGCCCAAGGAGTGCCCACCGGGGAGCAGCCTAGCTCCAGTGTTTAACCCCTTCAGTGTCCACAGGAGCTGGTGGCCTCTGTCCCAGCCCCAGGTGCCACATCCTGGCACTGGGCTCAGCCATGCTGCCGTGGGATGGCTCTGTCAGCACAGGAGCAGGGCTGGCTCTGCTGCCTGAGCTGCTCTTGGAGGGATCAGGTTCAGGAAGGGCTCCCAGCACACGCTCAGGGTACAGCTCTGGGGTTGTGCCTCCCAGCTGGGCAGGCAGAGTGCTGGTGGGCAGGGTTGGTGTGCCTTTCCTGGCCTGGCAGCACCACCTCTGCCCTGCTTGAGGCCAGAGCAGCTGCTCTGCACTGCAGGATTGTGCCTGTGAGGGGACACGGTGGCAGAGACATGCACCTCCCTACCCAGGGCCAGCACTGGTGTCACTGGTGGCTGTGGGCACACGGGTTTGTGTTGCTGGCTCACACTGCTGGCAGCTCACTGTGCCCCCAAAGGGCTCTTCCAGAGGAGTCCCTGGAGCTGCTGGAGGAGCAGTCCCTGCAGACAAGGTGTTGGATGACCCTCTCCAGGAAAGACAGTTTTTATGTGTTGTTCTGGCATCCTGCCAGCACTCCTTGGCTGGGGTGTGTTTTTTATCTCTGCACCAGCCCCGCACATCGTGGCAAATCCCAACCCGCAGCAGCCCCGCACGACAGCGGTTTAGGAAGATGGGACAGGAATGCTTCTCTCTATTCACTAACTGCAGCAAATCACTTACCAGGGAGCAATTTCAGTTTCCGGCCCTGGCTCGATTCCAAATAAGGATGGGTCTTTTAGTCTGTTAGTCACAACAAAATAAACTCCGAGTTGGCCTCTGAAAGATCCCTCACACCCCTGCTAGGACACCGGGGTTTGACACCAGCACAGTGGGACAGGGCACGTCCGTGTGCACTCCTGCAGACCAGAGGAATTCATGTGTCCTTGAAAGAGAAAGAAAAGGATCTTCCATAATGGAGGCGTCAACTACACCTACCAGCAGCAGATGTCCCCAACTGTAAGATCAGTAAAAAGTCCCAATTTCATACACCCATGAGTGACGAATCAAAGCCAAATTACATAAAAGCACAAATTGGTGTGGATTACTGCTGCTCCTAATTTCAAATTTTTGAACTGTGTGCATTTTAACTGAAGGAATACTAAGAGAAAAACATTTTGAACGTGTTTTTTAAAACAGGAAAAATTCTGGTTAGAAATTATTACAAAGTTACAAGTGACGGGGAAAGAGTTGTAGTGAAAATTCTGAGGAAATATGGTTGTAATGTGCCTATCAGTCACACTCACTTGGCTCTGACCCCCACAAAACTCTGTCTTTCTTGCTGTTCCCCTGGATTTCACAAATTTGAATGGTATCTTGTTTTGGAAAAAGAATCTGGAACTTGACTTCCATTCCCAACACCATGTCACAGTTACCCCATTCATGCCATCCATCTGGTATTTGATCAATATACATGGCTGCAGGAGTATTCTACATTTGAGCTGTGTTACATTTTTCATGTGATGGTCCATTGCACCTGGGACTTGGCCTTATGCTGAGCTAGACAAAAACAAATTAGAAGTTTCTTCTGTAGTATGCGCTGCCTTGTTATTTCTGTAGCATCTCATATGCCTGAGGCGAGCAGGATTAGTGGAGGATTACTGTGCATGCGCACATAGCTTAGAAAGCTGCTTTGATTACAAAGCCCAAAAAAAGGATATTAAATTTTTATTACAAAAATATTTGGTTTACTTCATTCCTCTTCTAACAGCAGCCAAAGTTCCAAGCATTCTCTCGCTCTGTGGTCACACTGCAGCTCCAAGCAGGGGGAGGAAGTGAATTCCTAGTGTTGTTTTCCTCGCAGAGATCACAGCCTGGAGCTTTGCCTCACGCTGTTTGCCAGCTCGGGCTCTGTGAGCAGGGCCTGGCCAAGCTGAGCTCCAGCCTTAAGGAGCGAGGCCCGGGAGGAACCGGAACTCTCTCCTTATTTACATCGCTATGGTTTCAGGGAGCTCCATCCTCTTCCTGCTTTTCCACCAAGCAGTGCAACAGCTCGGCAGTTCCTTGCTCCTATGATTTATCATTTGTCTCTGCATTTTTTTCTCTTTTTGCCTACAGCAATTTGGTTTCTATATGGTCTCACGAACAATTGTCTGAGGCATGAAAAGCTTGGCTTATGCATGACCTGTGCTAATGGCACCTTTTTTACCCACACATCCATTTCCCAAACTGGCTGCTTCCCTTACAGGGGACAGCAAACCAGCTCCAGCATCTCCTGGGTTTGGAGACTTCCTCTATCTCGAATCACATCTGTGTGTGGCTCAGAGGCAGCAGCAACTCCTTCATCGGCTTACAACACACAGAAATCAGGGTCCAGTCGCGGTGGGTGGCCGGGGCAGCGCTGCCAGAGCCCAGCGGGGCGGGGCGGGGCGGGCCGGGGCCGGGGCCGGGACCGGGGACGGAGACGGAGACGGGGATGGAGACGGGACCGGGGCCGGGACCGGGGCCGGGGCCGGGGATGGAGACGGGGACGGAGACGGGACCGGGAGGCTACGGGGCCCGGGGACTCCTGGCCCGCCCGTCCCCATGGCAACGCCCCCCAGCGCCGCGCGGGCGCCCCGCCCCTTCCCCGGTGTCCAATCGCCGCCCAGCAGGGGCGGGAAGTCGAGCTTCTATTGGTCAGTTTTTATGTTAATCAACACCCGCGGGACCCCGCGGGTTCGCGAGGCCTCTCGCGTGCGCAGGCGGCACCGCCCCGCCCTTGCCGAGCGTTGATTGGTGGCTGCGGGGGCGGGGCTTACCCCCTGCCTCGTGGTTGGACGAGAGCCCCGTCAGTCAGCGGCGGGG